>CM053789.1:680113797-680348797 GCA_028749045.1 Cupressus sempervirens
ATTCCCACTTAATACTAACTGAATGAACCTAAAAAGATAAGAGTTTTGGTTCTCACCCATGCCTTGAGTGCTTGTATAGGCTAGGATGGGAGTGGAGAGAATGCATGGTTGCGACCTTGCATTCCATAGTATGCCTTGTCAGTATGAAAGGATACTAGTGGCCGCATGAGATCTGTATGGACCCATGGAGTTTAGCTAACTGCCAGGGTAACTTGTACGAGATAAATACGATGACACTTTCCCGCTTGCATAGTAGGTTCCTACATGTCATTGTGTGCCTCTAGGAAGTAGATGTTTGTTTTGTGATTGGAACCTTTGAGTTAGTATACTTTCAAGATTCCTGGAATTTAGAGACTTGTGCTATGTGATTTTGATAGCATGTTTGGGACTTGAGATTATCTCCTCAGCACGGTGGGAGTGGACCACTTAGGTACCACACGGTCGGGTGGTAGTGTATTTTCCACTCTTATCATTTGAGATTCATTGAGACATCGTGGCTGATGGGTCCTTCCTGATGGTGGATATGTATCCTTTCATTGATGATTAGCATATGTTAGATGATGTTATCTTATGCTTATATTTGCATGTTAGATTACTTTCTACATATGATGTTGTATTTATTAGGAGTGACATTCCTACTATGTTAATATCGATGATCTCTTCGATGTTTTGGGATGTTACGCACGGAGGGATGGCTAGGGCCCACGATGGTCTAATGATGCTATTAACGGTTGGGAGGAATCGTGCACTTAGTTTATTTAGTTTGATCTTTACGATGGATGTATATGACTTTTATGATGATGTATCATGTGTATCATGTGATTATCTTTACTTTGATGTATCATGGATTAGAATAGGATGATGTACCTTATTCTACATATGTATATTCTTTTAGGCCTTCATACCCTGTGACATGTACAGAGGATGAATGAGCATTTGGATATGTAATAATTGAACATTGGGCTTATCATTATTATTTCTTGTGGATGTTGTACTAGATAGATTCATGTATGTAATTCAACGTTAAGGGATCTTAAAGAATCTAATTTTTTGTGTATGTTATGTTTATTCTTTAGATGGACATTGCTATTGCTTTCATTATTGTGAATAAGTTGTATGTGGTATTTACTTTCATGTAATTTCTAAAGAAAAAAAAAATGTTACCAGACTTAGTGAAATTCTAGGTTAATTCTTTGGATCCCTTGGCGGGGCATTACATTTGGTATCAGAGCTCGAGTTTCTACATTGGGAGCTCTGGGTAATTTGGAACAACTAGAACTTGAAACTAGGTGAACTGAAAAGAAAAACTGAACTTGAACTGTTACTTGTATGTTTTTCATACTGCAACACTTAGTTTTCAAAATTGAAATTTTACTTAGACCTAAACATAGAACTAAACTTAGTCTATTGTAACATGTGTCTTTTGATTGTAATAGTACTCTGTAATATTGCAGGATGGTATCTAGGACTAGGTCTTCTATTAGAGGCCGTGGTAGGGGCCATGGATGAGGCCGTGGTCGTGGCAGAACCATTAGTGCCCATGAGTCTACCCATGAGGGTTCGGCTCATATAGAGAGTAGGGAAGAGCACTCTAATAGACAGTAGGAAGAGAGCCGTAGAGAGGACCAAGCTGAGTCTGAAGAGGTTGGTCTGAGACAGTTGATGCAGACTATTCTAGAACGTCTACCTCCTATTCAAGAATAGCCTAAAGTACATCAGACAGAACAAGAGCATAGACCTAGATCTAGAAGTCCTCAAAAGGATCGTCAGAGGTCCATTGTGTCCACTCAAATGAAGGATCTTTCAAGATCCAAGGTTAAGCCTTTCAATGGGCAAGGTTCTGGTTATGTGGCCGAACAGTGGCTTATTTCTCTCGACAAGATTTTTGCTATGCAAGACTTTGATAACAATGTTAAGGCAAGATTTGCGATCACCAATTTAGAGAATTTTGGGGCCACTTGGTGGACAATTGAGGAGAAGAAGCTAGGGATTGATATGAGCAGTGTCACTTGGGAACTATTTTTAGAAAGTTTTCGTGAACGATTCCTACCAAAGGAATGGAAACAGCAAAGGGCAAATGAATTTCATAACCTCAAGCAGTACACTATGTTAGTGACCAAGTATGAGCGTAAGTTTTATGAGCTCATGTCTTTTTTAGGGTTCAATGAAAATTCAGCTCAGTTGACACAACACTTTATTAGGGGTTTGAACAACCGTATTATTGGGGGTGTCAAAGTATTTGAGCCAAAAACCCACAAGGATGCGGTACATTGAGCAATCCTTGTTGAGCAAAGTGTCAACCTTGGTCAAGGTGGTTTTGTAGGAGTGCCAACAGTGTCAGGATCTAAAGGCAACTTCAATTCAGGTGGTAACAAGAAGCCTTTCTTTACTAAGGGAAAACAGTTTCAGCAGCAATCTTAGCAGACGCAACAACAGAAGGGATCAAACTCTCTGGCTCAAGGTGGTGGCAAAGGTTCTAACTTTAAGAACAATCGCAATACTCAACGCAATAAACAAAATCAGCCCAATCAGCCAGCTCAGAGTAGTCAGTCGTTTGTTAGCAGGAATAGCCGACAGCAATCAAATGTACCACCTATGGGTAGAGGATCTGGCAGAAATACAGAATGTTTTTCATGTGGACAAATTGGTCATTATGCAACTCAGTGTCCACAGTGAGCACCTCAATTTTTAGGACCTAGGCCTATAGCTTCAGAGCCTACAGTTGGTGATGCAGGTAGAGCTCATAGAGTATTTGCAGCAGTTGATCACCATCAGGCAGATCATCAAGGAACAGTGGTTGAGACCACAGGTGCTATTCGAGGTATATCTCTTTCAGTATTATTTGATTCAGGAGCTACAGACTCATTTATTTCACCATCTATAGTTTCTAAGTGTAAGCTGGATGCGGTGAAGCAAGATCATGGTTGGCAATTGGAACTAGCCTCAGGTATCAAGGTCTCCACAAACTTTGTAGTTCATAAATGTGGGCTTAGCTTAGGAAGCTTTATATCCATAGTGGATCTTCGAGTCATACCCCTTGGTTCCTATGATGTGGTTTTGGGCATGGATTGGCTTGGAACTCACAAAGCCAGTATAGATTGCAGGAAGAAGATAATTATGTGCCAAGATGACCAAGGGAATGATGTGAAGATAGTTGGGAAACCAAGGCCTATATCTCTGAGGATGATTTCTGCTATGCAAATGAAGCAAATTTTTTGTAAGGGATGTCAAATATTTGTTGTTATGGTAAATGATCTTGATGAGGAAGATCCTATGAGGAAGACTTTAGATCACCCAATTTTGCAAGAGTACACAGATGTTTTTCCAAGTGAGATTCCAGGCATGCCTCCAAAGAGGGATATCGACTTTAGCATTGATCTAGTTCTTGGAGCGGAGCCTATCTCTAAAGCTCCTTATCACATGACTACACAGGAACTGGGAGAGCTACGTCTTTAGTTAGAGGAACTTCTGGCCAAAGGGAGCATTCGACCTAGTGTATCACCATGGGGAGCTCCAGTTCTCTTTGTGAAGAAGAAAGACGGTTCCTTGCGCCTTTGTATCGACTACAGATAGTTGAACAAGGTGACTATTAAGAACAGGTATCCTTTGCCTAGGATTGATGACTTATTTGACCAGATCAAGGGAGCTACAGTTTTCTCCAAGATTGACCTTAAGTCAGGATACCACCAGCTTCGTATTAAGGAAGCTGATATTCACAAGATCGCTTTTCGAACTCGCTATGGGCATTATGAGTTCACAGTGGTACCTTTTGGGTTGACTAACGCTCCATCAGTGTTCATGAGTTTGATGAACGGTGTATTTCGATCATATCTTGACAGGTTCGTACTTGTGTTTCTTGATGATATATTGATATACTCTAAGAATCAGAAGGAGCATGAGGAACACCTGCGGTTGGTATTGCAGTGTTTGAGAGACAACTAGCTTTATGCTAATGCAGCTAAGTGCGAATTCTTCAAA
The DNA here is from genome assembly GCA_028749045.1 of Cupressus sempervirens. Classification (NCBI taxonomy): domain Eukaryota; kingdom Viridiplantae; phylum Streptophyta; class Pinopsida; order Cupressales; family Cupressaceae; genus Cupressus; species Cupressus sempervirens. The sequence goes on from CM053789.1 coordinate 680,117,776, forward strand.
TTAGAGATTCCATATTTAGGGCATGTCATCTAAGGTGATGGTATTTCAATGGATCCTGCAAAGATTCAAGCGATAATAGATTGGCCAACACCGACTAACGTGTCAGAGATTTGTAGTTTCATGGGTTTAGCAAGATATTATCACAGATTTGTCCAGAACTTCTCTAGGATAGCATATCCTATCACTACTCTTCAGAGGAAAGGAAAGAAGTTTGTGTGGATAGAGAAATGTGAGGAAGCATTTCAGAAGCTCAAAGAGCTTTTGACTAGTGCACTAATTTTAGTAGTACCTAATCCAAAGGGAGATTTCATGGTGTGTACAGATGCTTCTCTTGAAGGGATTGGGGCAGTCTTGATGCAGAATGGACGGGTGATAGCGTATGAATCATGCAAGCTTAAGGATCATGAGTTAAATTATCCTACGCATGATCTTGAGTTAGCAGTAGTAGTTCATGCTTTGACAAGATGGAGACATTTCTTGTTGGGGCACAGATTTGAGCTACACAGCGATCATCAAAGTCTTCAGTATATTTTTACTCAGCCTAATTTGAATGCTCGCCAGAGACGATGGATGGAGTTTCTGTGCGAGTATGATTTTGACATTAAGTACATACAAGGTAAGGAGAATGTGGTGGCGGATGCTTTGAGTCACAGGAGACATGTGGTATCATCTATGACTCTTAGTGTCAATTTGAGGAGTCGGATTCTTCAGGCACTTCCTACGGATTCATGGTATCAGGAAGTGTGCAGAGAGATAGATTCAGGAAGACCCTTGGAAGGAAAGTTTGTAGGTTATGTTGGAGAATCAGATGGTCTTTTGAGACATTTGGGGAGGATTTATGTGTCATTACTGGATGAGCTTCGCACCCTGATTCTAGCAGAAGCCCATCGTACACCATACTCAGCACATCCAGGTGTTAAGAAGATGCATGCTGATTTGAGACATTTGTTCTTTTGGTCCGGAATGAAGTGAGATATTGCTGATTTTGTGGCTAGGTGTCTTGAGTGTCAGAGAGTCAAGGCAGAACATCAACACCCAGCTAGACTTTTGCAGCCAAATCTCATTCCTTCTTGGAAGTGGGATATCATTTCCATGGATTTCATTGTAGGATTACCTATGACCATTCGTTGTCATGATGCTATCATGGTCACCGTTGATCGGTTGACTAAGGTGGCACATTTTTCACCTATTAGGTCTTCCTACACAGCAGCTTCTGTAGCTAATATCTTCATGCATGACATTGTGAGATTACATGGTATTCCTAGAAAGATCATTTCTGACAGGGATCCTGTATTCACATCTGCATTCTGGACATCGTTGCAGCATGAGCTTGGAGCGCAGTTAAATTTCAGTTTGGTATATCATCCAGAGACTGATGGTCAGACAGAGAGGGTGAATCAGGTTTTGGAGGATATGTTACAGATGTATGTGATGGATAGGTAGACATATTGGGAGCACTATCTCTATCTAGTGGAGTTTTCTTATAACAATGGGTATCACAGTTCTATTGGCATGGCACCTTTTTAGGCATTATATGGTCATCCTTGTCATACACCCTTGAGTTGGGACAACCTTGAGGATCGCATTTTGTTGGGTCCTGAGATGCTTCGTGATATGGAGCAACAGGTAGCGCGTATCCGCGAGCATTTGACTACGGCACAGGATAGGCAGAAGAAGTATGTTGATGCTCATAGGACTGATAAGTAGTTTTCAGTGGGAGATAAGGTTTTCTTGAGAGTGCGACTGTGAAAGAGTCTGATCCGTTACGGGAAGGGTTCTAAACTAGCACCTCATTTTGTGGGACCATTCGAGATTCTAGAGAGGATTGGCCAAGTTGCTTACCGCCTTGCTCTACCGCCCAGCCTAGCTCGCATTCATGATGTTTTCCATGTTTTAGTGCTTATACAGTATATTCCTGATATTGTGCATGTCCTTGATTGGAATGCATTGCAGGTAGAGGATAGGCAGCTGGCTTTGGAGCCGATTCATATTCTGGAGCAGCGGGAGATGACCCTCAGGGATTGAACCATCGAGCAGGTAAGGGTCCAATCGGACCCTACTGATGATTCTTCAGCTACTTGGGAGGATGCAGCTAGATTGAGGGAGTTATATCCCTACTTATTTGTAGGCTTCCAGGAGTAAGCCTAATCCAAGGGGGGGTGGATGTAGTGCCTACCCTCGTTCACATCTTTTCTAGACTCATGGTTGCTATTATTATCAGACTTTGATGGACTAGTATTATGTTGATGGATTAGTGGTATTGTTTTGACACTATCAGACATTATGTTATGGATTCAGTTGTTATATGATGAGATCATTTAGACTTTACATTTCATGTATGTATGATGATCATTATATTGTTTTCAATTACTGTTGATGATTAGTTAGATGGTTTATTGTCTCATGTGTGTTATTATGGATACTTACCCCATACTTGCATGTGTATGGTGTGCGTGTTTTCTTATTGAATGTCATTTCTGATGTGGTTAAGGAAGGGAGTCGTAGTCACCTGCTTAGTCGAGATCTACACGATGCACCACTTCCTTCCATTGCCTGTTTAGTTTAACATTATATATATATATATATATATATATATATATATATATATATATATATATATATATTGTATGTACATGCATGGTTTTTCTGCAGGTTGCAGGTACCGGGTATCGACTTCCCTGAATTGCCGGGATGAGCGTACCCTATTATACGATCTCAATGATAAGAGAAGGGAGATAAATTCTCAAGTCCAAATCCCAAACCCTAAAACCATTTGTCCTAGTGAGTTAGGACAAGTATCAGAGTTGAGCACCCACTAAATGTGTCGGATGACATATTTCATGATTTTTAATCTTTTAGACTGGTTTTGTATGAATTGTCCTATGATGGGTTTTCATATTTTATCTTGAAGGTCTATGGTGAATTTTTTATTAATTAAATCTCAACAAATAGATTTAATTAATAAATTAATTATTAGAGAAGATTAAATATCATATTTTTGATATTTTGATTTATAATTAATTCAAGGAGAATTAATTGAGAGAAAAGAATTAAATAAAAAGAAAATTAGAAAATTAAAATAAATAATAATTATAAAATACTAATAAATTAATAAACAAATAATAATAATAAAAGTTATCAAAATTAAAATGGGAGTTATAAATATTTAAATGGAAATTATTTAAAAAGTAATTGGAGTTATAAGCTTGCATGGAAATTAACGTATTTCTCCATTTTTCATGTGTCAACAACACGGGGGTTAGTGCATCAATTGAGCACATGGTGTCTACAACCCTAGGGCTCATCAAAAAGGTTGGAAAAGACACATGCTTAGTTGGTGACACCTTCCAGCTGGTTCTAGAAGCATTCTAGAGGTTTTTTGGGAGCTCTTTATATTCAGGCATTCCTTAGAAGCTTGGGGATAGCGTGGTTAGTGTGGAGACCAATTGGAGCATTGGAGGATTCGAGAATTCTGAAGAAGGGAGCTTTCTCTACGGGTTATCTGAGGAAGAGCGAGTTAGCATCAGAATCCGGGTAGATTCTTGTGAATTCACTTATGCTACTTCCGCATCTTGTTTTCCCTGTCTTCTTCATGTCTTCCATATGTCTTCATTATGCATTTTCAATTTGGGAAATTAAAATTTATTTGAGGATTCTATATGCTTAGATCTGAAAATGACACGGGCTAGGGTTGCAATTCATGGATAAATCCATTAGAATTAGTTATTAGAAAATTTTGAAAAAAATAAGTTTCATAGAGAAATTATGAAAATGAAAGCTTGTATTCATAAATCATCATTTTTATAAATATACTGTGATTCTGTATATTATATATATATACATACATATGTATATATATAATATATATTTATATATTCATATGAATTAAAATTCGGATACTTTACTGTGGGTGGAAACATTTTAATAAACATTTTTTGCAAATATAAAATCGCGCTGCCATTGTTTGTTTTAAAAAAATATATATAAAAATGCACATTTGGGTGGGGGCGGAATTGCACCCCCGTACCCGTGCTCAGTATGGTCGTGTGGTACCTGCGTCAGCAGGGTACCCGCGGCAGGAGTCACTTCGGTGATAGCCGACGGCATGTATAATTCGGCTTTATTAAAAAGAATGTTTGTTATTCGATTTTTATTGTTATATGATAAAATTCGAAATTAATAATATTCGATTTCTATAAAATGCAAAAATAAATATTATATATTATATATGTATGTATGTATATATTTAAATATAAATATATATATATATGTATATATGTAATATGTAAATATGTTATTAAAAGATTTAAAATTGTTGATAAAAGATTTAAGAATACATCTTTTATAATGATGAATAGTTTTGTAATTTTATAATTTTAACTATTAAGGTTTAATTAATAGTTTTAGATTATAAAATATGTAAAGTATAAGAAAATTAAAGTTAGTGGGGAACGTTTTTAAAATATTATAATTGGAAATTAAAGTTTAGAGGAAAACTTTTAATCCATCCAAAAATAGTACAAGGGGAAAAACGTACAAAAGGTTCCTTTAAATTCTTTCTCTAAACTTGGAAACATAAACTGAAATTTGGCATTTGAATTTAAATTTGAAAACGTAACAAAACCAAAACATGTGTTTACATTGTGTATTCCTTAAGCTAATGTTTTTGGTTTTGGGTTGACTAGTGTTGACCGGTATAGGACGTCTACCAGAGGCTTGGGGGTTATGTGATTGTGATGTCATGATGATGTTTTATTTCTCAATCTTTATAAACCCAACCATGATTATGTGATGGAATGCTCTATGTATTGGTTGTGTTTACTGATTGTTAAAGTTGAGAATCTTATGTTTGAGACCCTTGACTTAACCATTAGTTTTGGTCATCGATCAGTTATCCTTGGTTATATTCTAGTCGCCATGATGGGACTAATATGTGGATTTAATCTTGATGATGTCATGTTGTGACATGTATGACTCAACCATTTTGGAGTCTTCGATCAGTATGTTTTTGAGATATTCTTGGTTGCTTGTTGAGAACCAATGGATATGGTGATCTATTTTGAGATATATATTCTGGTTATTAAGAACCAATGGATACTTTGATTATCAGTGATACTTTAGTTGCCAATAGAGAGCTGTTGTAGTCATGATTTTCTATGGATATTGCTCATGGAGATTTGATGCTTTTATGCATATTTGATGATTTTATCATGGATATTTGATGATTCTTATTGTGGATATTTGATGATTTTATGGACTTTCTTTATGATTATGATACCATGAGCATTAGGGTAGGATATCTACATGTAGTGACGGGAAGTGGTTTGCAATGGGGGTCGGGGCCCTAAGAGGCTGCCAGGGTAACTCATTGTAAGTTTGATTAATAAGTGACAACATTCGCACTTAATACTAACTGAATGAACCTAAAAAGATAAGAGTTTTGGTTCTCGCCCATGCCTTGAGTGCTTGTCTAGGCTAGGATGGGAGTGGAGAGAACGCATGGTTGCGACCTTGCATTCCATAGTATGCCTTGTCAGTATGAAAGGATACTAGTGGCCGCATGAGATCTGTATGGACCCATGGAGTTTAGCTAACTGCCAGGGTAACTTGTATGAGATAAATGTGATGACACTTTCCCACTTGCATAGTAGGTTCCTACATGTCATTGTGTGCCTCTAGGAAGTAGATGTCTGTTTTGTGATTGGAACCTTTGAGTTAGTATACTTTCAAGATTCCTGGAATTTAGAGACTTGTGCTATGTGATTTTGATAGCCTGTTTGGGACTTGAGATTATCTCCTCAGCATGGTGGGAGTGGACCACTTAGGTACCACGTGGTTGGGTGGTAGTGTATTTTCCACTCTTATCATTTGAGATTCATTGAGACATCGTGGTTGATGCATCCTTCATGATGGTGGATATGTATCCTTTCATTGATGATTAGCATATGTTAGATGATGTTATCTTATGCTTATATTTGCATGTTAGATTACTTTCTACATATGATGTTGTATTTATTAGGAGTGACATTCCTACTATGTTAATACTAATGATCTCTTCGATGTTTTGGGATGTTACGCACGGAGGGATGGCTAGGGCCCACGATGGTCTAATGATGCTATTAACGGTTGGGAGGAATCGTGCACTTAGTTTATTTAGTTTGATCTTTACGATGGATGTATATGACTTTTATGATGATGTATCATGTGTATCATGTGATTATCTTTACTTTGATGTATCATGGATTAGAATAGGATGATGTACCTTATTCTACATATGTATATTCTTTTAAGCCTTCATACCCTATGACATGTACAAAGGATGAATGAGCATTTGGATATGTAATAATTGAACATTGGGCTTATCATTATTATTTCTTGTGGATGTTGTACTAGATAGATTCATGTATGTAATTCAACGTTAAGGGATCTTAAAGAATCTAATTTTTTGTGTATGTTATGTTTATTCTTTAGATGGACATTGCTATTGCTTCCGTTATTGTGAATAAGTTGTATGTGGTATTTACTTTCATGTAATTTCTAAAGAAAAAAAAAATGTTACCAGACTTAGTGAAATTCTAGGTTAATTCTTTGGATCCCTTGGCGGGGCATTACATAAACTAAGACTAATGTTGAGTGCACAAATGTAAAAGAAGATGAAAATTTTGGAGTCAAAGAAAGAATGTTAGATTATAATTCTGATGAAGAAGAAGCTAATCCTAAGCCTATCATAGAAAATGTTGAACTTTCTTCATGGCTAACAATGTATTACAAAATGATGTTCAAGTTATTGAACATAGAGAAGAACCAAGATCTAAACCTAGAGAAGAAGTAAGAGTTGAGTTATTAATGCCTACACCTAATAGGAATTTGATAAAGAGTCATTGTGCTAATCACATTATTGGAAGCAAGGAAAAAGAAGTTATGACAAGAGATAGAATACATGAAGAATTGTACTTGATTTCTCAAGTTGAACCAAAGAATGTAGATGAGGCATTCAAGGATGATCATTGGATTCAAGCAATAAAGTAAGAACTTGATCAGATTATGAAGAATGAGACATGGGAACTGATTCCTAGACATAAAGATAAGAATTTGTTAAAATTAAATTGGTTTTAAGAAATGAGATGAATAAACCAGGTGAAGCTGTGAGAAATAAAGTAAGACAGGTATGTAAAGGATATTCATAGCAAGAACATGTGGACTATGAATAAATAATTTTCCCTATTTCAATAATTGAACTAATAAGAATATTTTTGGCTTATGCAACAAGTAAGAATTTCAAGGTGTATCAAATGGATGTGAAGTCAACAATTATAAATGGAGAACTTGAAGAAGTCCACATTGAGCATCCTAAAGGATTTTCTTTGAAAATGGAAGGAAACATGGTATGTAGACTAAAGAAAGTGTTGTGTGGACTTAAGAAAGCACCTAGAACTTAGCATGTAAGGCTAGACAAGCATTTGAAAAAGTTGGGATTTTGTAAAGGTACTGCAGGTAGTAACTTGTATATAAAAGAAATTGAAAATGGTTTGTTGGTTATAGCAATATTTTTGGATGACATGATCTTTGGAAGTAATGATGAAGAAAGTGACATATTTTCAAATGAAATGAAGAATGAATTTGAGATGAGTATGATTGGTGAGATGAAATATTTCTTAGGTCTACAAATTGTACAAAACAGTCATGGTATTTTCCTTTCATAGATTAAGTATTGGAAAGTTGTAAGCCTATTGGAGCACCTATGATAACTGGTCACAAGTCATCTTGAAATGATGAGACACCTATAGTTGATTAGAAGAAGTAAAGATCCATGATTAGAGGTTTGCAATATTTGATTAACACCAAACCAGATATAGCAAATTAGTTGGTATAGTTGTAGGAATTCAAATAGATCCTAGAGAATCACATTATGTAATAGTAAAGAAAAAAAGTAGATATTTAAGGGTACACTTGATTTTGGACTATGGTATGACAAATCAAGTCACTTTACTTTGTGTGCATATACTGATGTGGATTGGGAAGGTAGTATGGATGATAGAAAGAATACAAGTGGTGAAGCATTTTTTCTAAGAGGAAGATTGGTTTCTTGGTTGATCACGAAACAAGCATCTATTTCACAGAGTATAGCAGAAGAAAAGTATGTAGCAGTAGCTAACAATTGCAATCAGATCATGTGGATAAAATAAAAGTTGGAGGGCATTGGGATAGATTTTTTAGAGCCTGTTATCATACATTGTGATAATAGGAGTATAGTAAGTATGTCTAATAATCATGTATTACATTATAAGACTAAGTATATATCTATTAAGTATCATATTCTGAGAAAAAATGTTGTAGAGAAAGAAATTAGATTAGAGTATATTAATATGAAAGAGCATATTGTAGACATTTTTATGAAGCCTTTTCCTAAGGATGCATTTGATTATTTGTGAGGTATGCTTGGGGTTATGTGGTGCAGGAGCACCTTAAATTACATCCATTGTAAGAACATTTGGAGGATCAAAGACAAAGGGTTAGGGTAGTAGTTGGATCTAGAATCCAATGTTAGAAATAATGTCCAAATTGTAAGGCAAGGAGACATCAGGTGTGTTATGAACCTAGGTGTCTACCTTAGTCATTTTATGGGTAATTTCTAAGAAAGAAAAAGGAAAAAGTAATTAAGAAGGTTGAATAATGATTATATTATTATCATAACCTTTCTAGGTTCCTAGGTAGAGTCTAGGATTAAAGTTTAGAAGAGTTTGATAATATTTGACAACTTTTTCAAAAAGTTTTCAAAGTTGTCAATGTTGCCTATTGCAACTTTTGTGCAAAAATGAAAGATTCTAATCCCTATAACGCCCCGCCAAGGGATCCAAAAGAATAAACCTAAAGTTTTACTAAGTTTGCTAAACATTTTTTTTTTTAAAGTAAGAATGTATAACATACACATCAAACACATTGTAGCGGAAGCAATAACAAGTAATCATCAACAAACATACATAACAGGTTACATTCCTTAAGGATCCCAAGACGTTGAGTCACATTTAAATTTAATTAATTCTAAGTCTAACAACTACCACATCCACATGAAAGAATAATAAGAAAGTCCAATGTCCATAATATACATTTGCTCTGAATGCCTCTTGGCAAATTAATTCAGAATGCTCAATCATCCACTGTACATGTCATAGGGTATGAAAGGCTTAAAAGAATATACATATGTAAAAATAGAAATGCATCAACCTCCACGAATCCATGATACAAAGTACAGTAAAAATAAATGAAACCATTCACCATACATGATACAACCATCCATCGTAAAAGATAAAACATCCATCATAAAATCTAACCATCCATCATAATAATCCAAGAACATAGTGAAGGTAAATGCCAACCAAGAAAGCTCCAGCCATAGTGACTACGGATGAATCTCAATGGTAAGAATAAAAACACTACCACCCAACCGCATGGAACCTAAATGGTCCACTCCCACCGTGCTGAGGAGATAGTCTCAAGTCCCAAACAAGATATCAAAACACAAAACACAAGTACTCTCTAAGTCTGGAAAATCCTAAAAGTACACTAACTCAAAGATTCCAACATAGATAGACATCTAGACCCAGAGGCACACAAAGACACATAGGAAACCTACCATGCAAGTGGGAAAGTGTCATCGCAGAAGTCAGGTCGGAAGTTACCCGAGCAATCCCTTAGGAATCCTGGGTCCCCTGTGATCCTGCGGCCACTAGTATGCTCTCATACTGACGAGGCATACTACGGAATGCCAGGTTGTAACCAAGCGTTCTCTCTACCCCATCCTAGCGTGTACTGGCACTCAAGGCATGGGAGAGAACATACAGTTATCTTATTAGGTTCATTTAAGTTAGTATTTAGGTGAGATGTTTTCACTTATTAAAACAAACAACTTATAATGAGTCATTTCCAGAGCCACTTCGGGTCTCTCGTCCCTCATTGCAAGCCACTTCCCAACACTACACATAGATAACCTACCCTAGGCTCATGACAGCACAAATAAAATCACCTCAGTCCTATACAAGCGACTGAAAGCATCATAAATATAATCCACAATAATCACATCAGTTCTCCACGAGCAACTGATAAGCATCAAATAATAATCATGATGATCACAACAGTTCTCTATCAGCAACTGAAGGCATCCATGATAAATCACAATATCTAAAGGTTCTCCAAAAAGCAACCAGAAAGTATCCCAATAATAAATCACAATACTGATCAAAGACTCCAAAATGGTCAAGTCACACATGTCACAACATGACATGATCAAGAGCATAGCAATAACACTTCAGTCCCATCAAGGCGATTGGAAAGCAACCTAAGTACAACTGATTGATGACTCAAAAATGGTTAAGTTAGGTAACTCAAATACATACACCATCAGCTTCTCACAAGGAAACTGGAAAGCAATAACAACCAGTAAAAACATCCATATCATAGAGCACTCCATCACATTACCATGGTCGGGTTAAGAAAAATCGAGACCAAATCATCATAACATCACATTCACAACCCCGAGCCTCTGGTAACAACCTAAACTGGTCAATGCTAGAACAAACCCCAAAACCTCAAAACATAGACAACAAAATAATCTCATACAAAAATAGAGTCATCACACAGTTGGGTCTGAACGATAATATATTGTTGAGTTAAGGTAAGGTTTATGTTCCAGTTTAACGTCTATTTCAAGTAATTAAGTTTTCGCAACTACCCCTTACGATTAACCCATTTCTATAATAACTTCCATTAAATCAATAATCTAAATCTACAATTTAATCAAATAATATCCATTATCAATTAACCTAATTTTAATTAAATTAATCAATAATTACTATTCTAATTACTTATTTTAATATCTTCATTAATTATTAATTTATTAATATTTATCCAAAAATTATTAATAAATTAATACTTACAAAAACTATATTAAATGCATTAATATTTAATTATTAAATATTAATAAAGATTATTATTAAAACATTATTAAATAAAAACATATTAAAATTTATTAATAAAAATTTTAAATAATAATAAAAACTTTTTATAAATAAATAAATTTAAATATTAATTAAAAATCATATATATATATATATATATATATATATATATATATATATATATATATATATATATATCGTGTATTTTTAATAAGCCCGCCGGATTAACAAAAGGGTCGCTTGCGGCCTGTCGCAGAGGCCTGCGGCCGTCGGCAGTACTCTGTACTGCCGATGTCGCAGTACTCTATGGGTAGGGATAGCAAAGCTGCCGACAGGTGGGTATGGGGGGGGTGTGGGTATTCCCGCCCCCTCCCATTAATATATATAAATATATTTTTTTAATATTTTTTTTAAAAGTTTGTTATTAAATAAAAACAAAACTTTGCTATACTAAATCATACATTTTCTTTTAAAATAAATTTTATTTATTTTACACAATTTATAAATATTTAAATTCATTAACAATCTTTCTTTTATAATATATTTTTTTATTTATTTTTTTATTTTTTTATTTTTTATTTTTAAATATTGTTTTCATCTTTACTCTGAAGGAGAAAGTAGTTTTATTCATCCAACTTTTCAATCTTAATTCCAAACCCTTCCCAAGTTAAATTCTAATTTTATTTATTCTAGAAAACGAAGGTTTCTGATAACTCTACTATTCTTCACATATACAGAAATTATCGACACGCAATTAATAATTCACTATATTGAAAAGTTCAAACTTTCATCATAGAGAATTTGGATTTATAATCCACAAACACGAAGAAGACAAGAAAGAGTAGTTGCGTATTTAATCAACAATCAAAGCACAAGACCCTACCTAGTCCTTATGCTAATATGAAATCCCCAAAAAATTGTGAGAGAATTTGCTCCTCTTCAATTACTTTCCTTTGAAATCTTTCCTAGAATTCTTCTTCTGAAGTTTGCTTCCAAAAGTTGTCTCCTCAAAATTTTGTGTCTCCAAAATTCACGGTCCCCCAAAATATGAACCCCAAAGTTGTGATAAGGAGTTTTCTCCTCAAATCGGGGCACTAATTGTATGTTCACCCGAGAGGACTCTTTGCTCAACTAAGTAAACTCTAAAATTAACTTGTATTAATCTTTGCTTTATCTTTTTAATGCATATTAAATGAATCATTAAATAACTTTATTTAATTTTTCCACTTGACTTCTATTTTTAATCTTTATTACTTTTAAACCCATGCGCACTTCATGAAATTAAAACAACATTATAATTTTCTCTTATTTTATCTTTTTAATTAATTTCTTTTATATTTTCAACTCATGCTCGCATCATGCAATCTTACAACTTTTTAATAATTAATATATTTTCACTTTTTAATTTATTTTAGAAACTTAATTGATAGAATATTTAATTAACTTAAATAGCAATAATATTTAGCATTTATTTAAAAATGAACTCTAAATATATTATTATTAAATTAAATAAATATTATCATGTTCTAAATTTATCTTTAAACTTTTATCTCCAAATTTAATTCTTTTATTTAATTAATTTCTCAATTAATTAAATATAATTAAATATGAAAATGTCATAATAATTTTCCATTAAATTAAATCATTAATTAATCTTTTTAATTAGACTTAATTAATAAAAAACACATCAATGACTCATAAGGCAACATATGAAAACCCATCATAGAAAAACACATACTAAATCAAACAAAAGGGTTATAATCACGAAATTACATCATTTGATGCATTCAGAGGGTACTTAACTTAGATACTTGTCCTAATTATCAATTAGGACAATTGGCTAAAGGGTTTAGGATTTGGACTTAAGATTTTATCTCCCCTCTCTTACCATTGAGATAATGCGATAGGGTACGCTCATCTTGGCAATTCAGGGAAGTCGATACCTGGTACCTGCAACCTGCATAAAATCCATGCATGTACAAACACAATATTCTAAGCTAAACAGACAATGGCAGGAAGTGGTGCATCATGTAGATCCCAACTAGCAGGTGACTACGACTCCCTTCCTTAACCACATTAGAAACACTATACATAAAGAAAACAAACACGCACACCATACACATGCAGTATGGGGTAAGTATCCATAAGAAAGCACATGTGGTAATAAACCATCTAACTAATCATCATCGATAACTGAAAATATTGAATAATCTTTGTACATGCATGAAATATAGAGTACCAAGTAATCTCATCATATAATAAATTGAGTGTAAAACAACATCTGATAATCTCTAAAATAATAATACTAATCATCAAACATAAAATTGGCCTAAAAGAGTTTGGCAAGGATGACTGAAATGTGACTTAGGGGCAGGCACTACAATCCCAACATTAACAACCAAATTTATCAGTTGGAACTGATTGGGAATGTTATTAAAAAAAGGTTTAGAAACCCTTCTCAAAGAAGAAGAGAAGAATCTAATGTATATTTGGCATTGAAATTAATAAAAATCTACTGTTTCCTACAAAAATTGTCTGAAAGTTTGATTGTACGGAATTCTATGAATACATGTGAACCTTTGAGGATTGGAAAAGTTGATTAAATTTATTTTGAAGGATTTTAAATTGGTTTGAAGTCTTCAAGTTACATTGAATAAGAGAAATCCAATTTTGTGTGCTTACTGGTTGCAAGAAGGCCCTAACTAGGGTTTCAAGAGAAAATCTCTCTTTCCCAGAGATTCCATCATGGTAAAAATCTAAGCCTTAGTGGAAATAAAGGGGAGAGAATTTAATTTAAGACACTTTTTTTCTCATGGAAAGAGGCAAAATATGTGGGGAGAAAATACTAAACCCTATGGACAGGCATCTACATGTGATTGTCTAGTTTTGGGTTTTTGAGGCACAACAAGGCCTAGGGTTGGAGTAGAAATCTAAATCCTTGGATTTAGATGTTTTGACACATTCCTAAGCTGTTCAAATGGGTTTTGTTGGAAAATTAATTGAATTCCTAGTACTTTTTTTCAAAAGTGGCCTAATTAGCCCTATTAGACCTAGGAGAGAATTGTAACCAATTTGAGTTAGGGCATTGGTCAGGGGTCCTAACTTAGTGAGAGTTATTGATTAGTGGATCAAAGAGTTTGGAGGTGTTTAAGGCTTTCTATGGTGGATTTCCAAGAATTTTTCCTTAACAAATTCAATATTTCTCCTTGTATCCCTATTTGGAGGTTTAGGTGTGTAGTTTGATATTCCAAAGAAAATATTGGGGAGTTTGTGTTTCAAACATTTGAGCCTTGCATCTTAGTGTTGCAGAAAACCATATTCCATCCCTAAAATATTTGTTCTTGATTTTGTGTCTTTTTATGCCTTGAAGTGGTGTTCTAGACTTTGAATTAGATCTAGTCTAGATAGTGTGGGTTTTGGGAACCATTGTGGAGCCCTAGGTTGTATTGGTGGAGAGTGACTCTGTGTACTTCTAAGTAATTTTATTTAATATAATTAGGGGTCTCTGATCCAAGTGGTATCAGAGAAACTATTAGATCTTTGGAGAAGGAAAAATTTGTAACCATGTTAGATGGTGGAGAAGAAAATGATAATGGACTTCCTAATAGAATGACAGATGTTGAACTACTGAGGTGGTGAAGGAGCATGATGCAGAAAGGAAGCAAATGAAGAAAGAGATGGAAAAATAGAAGGAACAAGTCAAGAAAGGATTTAGTGGTAACTCTAAGAATGAGAAGGAGGGGAGTGATGAAGAAACCCCTTGGAAAGGGCTGGAAGAAGAAGAAATTCCAAAAGAATAGAGGTTAATCCTAAAGACTTTGACGTCCATGGACACCAACCTTGATTTTCCTATCTACAATGGAAGATGGATCCAGAAGAAGTGATGGATTAGATTGATGCACTCACTAGTTTTTTTTACTGTGAGGAGATACCAGAGTGTCAAAAGGTTAAGATAGGGAAATCCAAGTTGAAGGTGCCAGCCTTAACTTGGTAGAGTTTCACTTAAGTAGGGAAGGTGAAAATGGAGAAAAATTAGATAAGTACATGGAAGAAGATGGTAACCTTGATAAAGGATGCCTATGTACCTAAATACTATGAGATTATACTTCATAAGAAGAGGTAGAGTCTAAGGCAAAAGGAGATAGACATCTCTAGTTACATTAAGGAATTCCACAAACTCACTAGGAAGTCCAAGTTGTTGGAGCTAGAGTGTGTCAAACTTGCTAGGTATATGCAAGGGTTGAGGATGAACTAAGTCTATGTTCTCCTAACACAATCCAAAAATTCTTCCAATTTGCATTAAAAGTGGAGGAGAAACTTAAGAGGAAGAAATGCCAAGGTGGAAAAGGAGGAAGCCAGAGAGATTTTGTCAATAGAGGAAGAGGATCAAGTGGTGTTAGAGGACAAACTCCTAGAGAATATGGAGAGACTAGTTAGGAGAATCCTTTAGTGACAAAAATTCTAAAGGATACCATAGGGCAAGAAGAGGAGACTCAAGGGGAATATTTTGACGGAGATCATCAAGACCTCCAAGGTGTTATAGATGTAACCAACTAGGGCACTTGGCATCTAAGTTTCCTAATAAGGAAAAGAAGCAGACTGATAGGAGAGAAAACCTAGTCAAAGAAGAAGATAGTCAAGAAGAAAAAACACAAGGATCTTATGCAGCACTTGAGAAGGGAGAATCCCTTATGATGAGGATGACATTATTGAATGCCTCTATTATTCATGAACCACCTTAGAGGAAGAATTTATTCAGAACCACCTACAAGTGTGGAGACAAAGTCTGCAAGATGTTGATCAACAGTGGGTCTACAAACAACTTGGTATTTGAAGAAGTAGCGAAGAAGTTTAAGTTGAGAAGGTTACCATAGCCAAACCCTTACAAAGTGTCTTGGCTCACAAAGAAGAAACAAACTATCATAAAGGAGCAAGCTTGGGTGGAATTCCAAATTGGATACAAAGACAAAGTCATCTATGATATTGTACCAATGGATGTCTATCATTTGCTACTAGGGTGACCTTGGCAATATGATGTGGAGGCACAACATAATGAAAATTTGAACACATACACCATCAACCATAAAAGTGAAAAGGTAACTCTCTTATCCTTTCCAAATTCTATAGAAGAACAAAAGGATCCTAAATTTTTGTTTTTAGATGGAACCAAATTTCTAAAAGTTGTGAAGTAAGAAAAGGCTCCATCCTATTCCCTAGTATTTTTGCCTAAGGATGATAGACCTAAAAAGGGTGTGAAAGAAGTGAAGCCCTTGAGACATGTGGGTCCTAAAGAGGCTACAAACCTATTGGACCAGTATAAAGACATTGTCACCAAAGAATTGCCAAGTGAGTTTCCCCCAATCAAAGACATAAACCATAACATAGATATGATCCTAGGAGCAACACTGTAGATATTAAGGCAACATAAAAACTAACTCCATAGAAGAATTGAGAAATGGCAAGATAAATGCAAGATCTCTTAGATAAAGGTTTGATTTCAAAAAGCTACAGTCCTTGTGTAGTACCTTCCCTTTTATTCCTTAAGAAGGAAGGCACATGGAGATTATGCATTGATTCTAGAGCAACAAATAGAATCCTATTAGTTATAGATTCCCTATGCCTCGAATAAAAGACTTATTGGATCAGCTAGGGGGGGCAAGGTACTATTCCAAGATAGACTTGAAATGTTTCTATCACCAAATAAGGATCAGGAATGGTGATGAGTGGAAGACTACATTTAAAACCAATGAGGGCTTGCATGAATGGAGGGTGATGCCTTTTGGCTTGTTAAATGCTCCAAACCCATTCACGAGGCTCATGAATGAAGTGTTAAAACCATTTATTGGGAAATTTTTCATCGTGTACCTTTATGACATCCATATTTTTAGTCAGAGTAAGGAGGAACATTTAGAACATCTTAACTTGGTTTTAAAAAGATTGCATGAAGAAAAGTTTTTCATAAACTTGGACAAGTGTGTTTTTATGTAGGGAGAACTTGTTTATTTGGGATTTGTAATCTTAGAAGGAAATATAAAAAATGGATCCTAAGAAGGTGGAAGCCATCTTGAGTTGGCCTTCTCCTAGGACCATGGCTGAAGTCAGAAGATTTCATGGACTTGCTTCTTTCTATAGAAGGTTCATTAGGGGCTTCAATCAGTTGTGTGCTCCTATCCTTGAGACCATAAAGGGTGGGAAAAAATGTAAGTTTGTGTGGAAAAAGGATGTAGAAGAGGCCTTCAAAATGCTAAAGAAGAAGGTAATGGAGAAACCTATCCTATTGTTCCTTGATTTTAAGAATATTTTTACTATTGAATGTGATGCTTCAAAGCTAGCTATAGGGGTTGTCTTGAGTCAAGAGGGGAGGCCAATAGCCTTTTTAAGTGAGAAATTGAATGTAGCCAAGAGGAAATACTCCTCTTATGACTTGGAATTGTATGCCTTAGTATAGTCATTGAAGAAATGGAAGCACTACCTCCTTCCAAAAGAATTTGTGGTTTTCACAGACAACCAGGCTTTGTGTTTCTCAAATAGCCAAGAGAAACTAAGCCACAAACATATGAAATGGGTGGAATAAATTCAAGCCTACACCTTTTAAATGAAACACAAGAAGGGAGTTTCCAATAAGGTGGCAGCTGAACTAAGTCGGAGGAATCTAGTTCTGCAAGAAATCCAACTCTAGAGTGTAGGGATCTATGCATTGAAAGACATGTATAAAGAGGATAGTGACTTACAAGACATCTATAATTTGTGTTCTAACTTTTCTAAAACCTATCACACTGAATATGCAGACTACTTGATTCAAAATGGGATACTATTCAAAGGGCACAAACTATGCATTCCATAATGTTCAATGAGGGAGAACATCATTAGGAAGAAACATGTAGGCAATATGGGAAGACATTTTTTCTTGGACAAGACCTTGGAAAAGGTGAGAAGGTTCTATTATTGGCCAAGACTTCAGACTGAAGTGAGGAACATTATGGAGACATGTACAATCTATCAAAGGGCCAAGGATATATCCACTAATATAGGACCATAGGCCTTGGGAAAGTTACAGCATGGATTTTGTAGTGGGATTGCCTAGATCACAGGAGGAAAATGATAGCATTTATGTTGTAGTGAAAAATTTAGTAAAATGGCCCACTTCATCTCTTGTAAGAGAACTAATGATGCATTAGTAATTGCAATTTTTTTCTTCAAGGAAATTGTCAAGATACATGGTTTACCTGAAACTATATTGTCAAAAAAATATGTGAAGTTTATTGGTCACTTTTGGAGGACCTTGTGGAAGAAATTGGGAACTAATCTAAGTTTTAGCTCTGCCTACAATCCATAGATAGAGGTGGTCAACAAGTCTCTTGGGAATATACTTGGGTGCTTGACAAATCAATAAGGAGACAAGTGGGAATCAGTCCTATCCCAAGAAGAGTTTTCTTTTAATGACTTAGCCATCAGGAGTATATGGAGGATTCCTTTTCAAATAGTGTATGGGTAGAATATAAGAGGCATCTTAGAACTCAAGGAATTTCCTTGAAACACTCCAATCAGTGCTCTTGGATAGTATTTTGCATGAAGCATGAAGGAGATTCATGACTCAATAAGGTTGGCATTAGAGAAGAGTGTAGAGAAGTATAAGCAAGCAAAAGATAAACATAGAAGAGATGTCCAGTTGCAAGTTTGAGACTTGCTTTGGGCATACTTGAAAAAGGAGAGGAACTTACTATTGGTCATTTTTTCCTACCCACCAAAATTTCCATATTTGAATTCAAACATAATAATGTTCACATATTTGAAAATTAAAATAAATGTGGCATGAAATACTTTATATTAAAATCTTATTTTATATTGTTTGGCTACGCTTTTTCATCTTATGGGTTGTATTTCATCCATTGTTAGATCAAAGATGATCTATGATGAGCGCTTTCCTGCAATATGGAGCTGAAAAAAATTTAATGAATGCAAGGAAGTGACCTTCTTCATGTGTCCTAGGTGGGGCCTTGCTTCTTGTTTGTGGGCCACCATAGAAAAGGTGGACGAGTTGTCAAGTGAGTTGGCATATAGCTAGATTTCTATTGGTAGCCACTTTCTCACATTCCATCTTTCATTAGACCTTTTGACAATTTGGGCAAGCAACATCATGCCATGTGGATTGGTGGGGTTAGGTTTTATTTTGTGGGCCATGGTGTGATTGTGTTGATGTGTTTGGTGAGCTGGCATATGGGTGGTTCCTAGTTGATAGCAAGTACTAATACAAACCACATGTTTTTAGATCTATCTATGTCATCTGATCTTCCTAGAACAATGGTCATCACATCCCCACTTTAAAAAATTGTGAGAACTTTAGACATTGTTGGCAAGCACCCAAAGGACACGTGTCCTCATGGACCCAGTTTGAAAGAAAGATAGTCATAGTTAAGGCTAATCATTATGTGACATTGTAGTTAAGTTGGAGGTTAGTGTAGTTAGTAGGTTACATGGTCAAATGTGTGAAGATCTAGCAAGGTGGTAGAAAGATAAAAGAATATTGGTCCACATGGTGCTTTCTGGTTGTAGAACTCAGTTGACCTACTAACCTTGCTAACTCATGAGCCAAAAACAAAGGGAAGAGATGTTTTCTTCCATGATCTGATCTTCATGATTGATTCCAACCACTATCCAATAAATTCCATGACTGGTAAATGAAGGAAACACTCCACCATCTCTAGTTTTATCCATCTACTTGGTTAGAGTGATTTAATGGCACCATTTCTATCTTCTCAAGGCTCTATTTTGGAAAAGGGTGGATTTCATTGCATCTGTTCTATGTTAAGATTAGATTTTCTCCAAATTTGTATGATTGTTCTTTGAAATCTTAAATGGTAGTGGTTGAGTTTGTTTTAGGATAGAAAACATCTCAGTTATGCCTAAGCTATAAAGGCAATTTTTTTTAATTTTGTTAAGGTCAACTCTTCTTTGTTTTCTTAATCTTGCATGAATGTATCTCCTTTTGACCTATGAATGATATCTAAGGGAATTCTCTTCTTCCTTGTGTCATTTATTTGGATTTTTTGATATGCATCTACATGTGATTGTTAGATTAAAACAAGTCTGGATGTGTATATATTTTGGTGTCATGATGGTTCAAGTGTGCATGTGTAGGAAAAGATTGGTTTGAACACTCTATTTTGGTGCATCACCACTTAGGTTAGTGTTGATCTAAGATTGGTTTTGACAAGTGAGTGTCAACACACTTAATCCATTTACTTAGTTCATGTCAAACTAGTAATACATGACAAGCACAACATGTAAATATTATACCATGCCAAGCCACTCATGTTCCAAGTCACTCAAGTGTCAAGCAAATAGACCATATCGAGAGATTTAGGAGCTGAGTAAATAGTGGATGTTGAGCAATGCAGGTGTCGAGTCATAGTATAAAGATCAATGCATGTCAAGCATTAGAAACTTCATCTGTCAAGTAAGACAGTTTTAACATATTTGTTTGTAATGGCATAAATAACTATGTAAACTATTTTTTAGCTGACTTAAGATTGTATTTTGATATTTTGGAGATAAGGATGAATCTCTAGTTGGATTCCCTATGTAATTACATGTACCCAATCAAAAAATGGGAAGGATTAAGTAGAAAAATGGATGAATCTCAGCTATAGATTTATACCTAACCCTAAGCAACCAAATTCTTCTTAAGGAGGATGAAACCATAAACTATCTATGGATTTTGTAAGGAATTGAAGGAGCAAAGAAGATAGTTTGCATGCAAAGCGTTCATGGTGACTTAGAAGTTATGAAGAGAGAGTAAATTGTAGAATCAATTAGAGTAGAACAGAGGATAGAGAAAAGGATACAGCATTGAGACATCTGATCAAGAAGAATCAAGAAGATATTGTTTATAGGTTATTTGTTATTAGGAAAGCAAGTTCCAACCGCAAGATCTATGTTGAGACATTCTAATAGGTATTTTAGTCAAATCTCTTAACAGAGTAGTCCTAATAGACTATATGAAATCCTTTAACAAGGTGCTTAGTTAGTTGTAAGTTGAAGTCCTCTAACAAGGCACACTTCTAATAGGGTGTTGAAATCCTCTAGCAAGGTGAGACCTAACAATCTTTGTAAGCCTTTAACAGGGAAAACCTTTCACATAGTAGATCATGATTCATGATCAAAACATTGTAACCTTCATTAGATACACTTTATTACTATAGTAGTGAAGATTTGTGGGTGTCATCCCTACCTCAATTTTACCTTCTCACTTGGAGGGTTTTTGGGTAATCATATATGGTGTTATGTGTGTGAATGCTTACATGTTTACATGATTTAGATGTATATGCTTTACATGTTATTTCACTTTACTCTTTTAATGCATGTGATAGATGTGTGGTGAAAGTTTTATGGGTTTAAGTTTAAACTACTAATTCACCCCCGCCCCCCCTCTCCCCCTCCCCCTCTTTGAAGTTTACCTTTCCTATTGTATGCAACAATTGGTATCAAAGCCTTGTTCTCTAAAAGAGAAGCTTTGCAACTTTGAGGAAAGATCTTGAAATGGAAGTCTACAAGTTGGGAAAGACTATTAAGAACTAAGAGATTGAAATACATCTCATACTACATCAATTGAATAAAGAAAGAGAAGACCTAAAGTATTCCTTGAAGAGAAGGAAATAAATTGCTATTATGGAGAATGACACACAAAACAAGGAGATAGACACTACTAAGTTATTTGCAAATGGAGACTCCAATGAATTTGATGCAACAGTTACAGATCTAATGGAAAAGAATAGTGTCCAAGCTGAAGAAATCAAAAATCTCAAGTTAGAGCAAGAATTACAAGCTATACTACTATGTGAGGTAACTAAATAAAAGAAGAAAGCTATGGAAGACAAAGCCATGATTGAAGAAGACAAAAGAATTCTGGCCAATAGACTGGAAGAGAAGTCAATAGAGCTAACCAAGATTTCTAACATGCAATTGGATACTCTAATTCAAATGATGAATGCCAACTGTGAATTGAATGTCAAGGACATTGTGATAACTACATTGAAGTTGCAGAATGAAAAATTGCAGCATGACCTAAAGAGAGAAAAGGAATTTGCTAAAAATTTCAACAAACCAAATGAAGCTATCAAATACTTAGAAAAATTATTGAGATACCCTAGATCTGAGAATGATACATCAGGGATGGGTTACACAAGCACTCAAGAAGGAGAATCATCCAAAAATATAGAAGAAAGGAACAACAAAGGTAAGAACTCCAAACCTATTTTTCATAATTGTGGCAAGAAAGGACATACTACTAATGTGCATAGGAGCAAAACTACAAATCAAAATGTCAAGCCTAAAGACATGATTCATTTTCATAAGTGCAAATAGCAAGGTCATCAAGCACATGAATGTAGAACCAAGACCATGCATACACAAAGATTTGAAGGATCTTGCTACAATTTTCAGAAGTATGGACATAGAGCTTTTGAATTCAGATCCAAATCCATGTGGTCATCAAACAGGCAAACAAAGGTAAGGAACAATGTCAACTCTTATAACTACGATTATAATACAAGATACAGTTGTCATTATTGTCAAGAATATGCATGTTCCAAAAAATTGTATTAGGACACACTTCAAAGGTAACTACCAAAGGTGGTTGAATCAAACTACATGTTTTAGTTGTTTGAAGACTGGTCACATAATTAAATATTGTCCAACTAGCTCAAAGGCACCAAGTTGTGAATTAGATAAAGGTAAAGGCAAAGCAAATGTTGAACACATCAGAGATGCGATGAATAAGACATGGAAAAAGAAAGATGTTTGCAGCACATCAAATGGAGAAGGGATCACTTCACCCAATGGGTCAGATGATCAAACCTCATCAAACTAGGCAAACAAGAGGTATGTGAGACTTATATTTAAAGGATATATCATACATTAGTTTCAAAAGGAGATAGTACTAAAAAGACTACATTAGCATGAACAAAGATGCAAGATATTTTTAGAGATTCAAGATAAATATTTAAGTTTTTCATGTTATTACCGAGCATGAAAATTTTCCTATATGTGCCGAGTGGAATGATAGAATATGTTGAGCTATCAGACTAGGTAGTTGATGTTGAACTTGTAGTGGTTTTCGAGTGATGAAAATGTTAATGGATGTTGAGTGAACCTAAAATTGGTTGATGTTGAGCTTACAACTATTTAAGCACTTAGCATTAAATGCAATGTTTTCAAAGGGTATTTGATCAATTTTTGCTCATTTTTCATCACTTCAAATTCGAGAAAGAGCAATCAGAGTAGAAGGTGATCTAGAAATCTGTTCAAACTAGTTGCAAGAGATTTTAGCAATGATCTCATGCCAGTTCATCAAATTTCACAAGGTATTTATCAAGAGCTAAGCTACGCAGTTTTAATTTTCATAAACCTTAGTTTTGCATTATGGCATCGAGTTCAAAAAATGTTGAAGGGAACTTTTAAATGTTCAACTAGTGAGTAATAGAGTTAAGCAACCTATGTTCAAAGTCATTCCTGACATTGCATATAAACAAGACCCTTTTGGCACATTGTCTATGATTCTACTAAATGTAATAATGGTACAAGATGTGAGAAAATGCTACAACTCTAAGATAGGAAGAATTGGCGACATAGAAATCAAGGGTGCATACAATAGGTTATGTAAAAATGGTGTTTTGAAAGAAGAGTTTAAAATTGTCAAGAAAAAGGGATTAACATGAGCCCTATATTTTCCAAATGTGTTTAAGATAGGGTGGATATGAATAGTGCTTAGCTGAATTCATGATGGTTCCTTATGGCTAGAGAGAGGACCCATTAAAACTACCAAGAGAATAATTTATAGGGTTATTGGCTACCCAACCCTAGATTAGCCTAAGACACTGAGAAGTGATTCCAAGGAAATGATTGAGAAGAATATTGGAGCTATCTGGAACAAAAGAGGTATGATAATAGACACAATCACTAACCCTCTTATTAACTTTTTTGTAAGAGTAATATCACACAAGTTCTATCAATCTAGTAGATTGAATAGTGTATCCTATATAGTTGTGGATGTTGGATACAAGATTGTTAAGAAAGATAATACATATGATCTAGTAGAACTACAATTGCAACAATTGATGGAGAACCTTGGAGCAATTAGGAAAACCAAGAGTACACAATGCAAATTTGGTTCAATTTTGATTTGTATATTCTTTTATGTACAAAACACATTCCTCTCATTTGGTACTATGGGATGGAAGATCGACAAATCAGTTGCAGTATAGATTGGTGAGTACATTGAGAAACTAGAAGAGAATTTTGAATCCTTAATGACGAGTTACTTTGAAGATTTCAAAAAGTCAATGAAGGAAAGACTAAGAATACCATTATCTTTAGTTGAGAAACATTATAATGATGTATGTTTTCTTGTGGATGTTGATTATACATGTGTACAAGCTGCCACACCTAGGGTAAGATAGTTGAGACCCTTAGGCTATGAGAAAATGTAGATGAAGCCTATGCAGCCATAACATCTCTACTAGCAGAAGAGGTAGACAAAACTACAAAAGTGTTTGGAAATTATGAAGTGGAAAAGTCCAAGATAACCATGGAACTAAAAATTGCTTTAGTTATCAAAAAGAAGGACAAGCTAGTAAAGAAATTGAAAGCCAAATTTGGAGAGGGTGCCAAGGAGGAAGAGGAAGAAGGAACTCAAGGACAAGAACCTCTAGCATTAACACAAGGCATGGGAGAAGATAAAGAAGAGGAGGAGACTGAAGGTGCTGAGGGAGAAGAATTTGAGGAAGCACCTACTCCTATTGAGAAAAAGAAGAGGAAGGCCAAGGCATAGCCTATGGAAAGGACACAAAAAAATTCCAAACCAACTCAGCCAAAGCCCACTGCACCTACAACAAGAGCTAGCACATGTCCTACAACATAAAAGGTCAAGGAAAAGACAAAGAAAAAAGAACAAGGAGGTCAAGAGAAAAATAGACCAATAAGGAAGTATGTGGCACAACCAGATTCTGATGAAGAGAAAACACAGTCAGATGACAATAGCCAATTTAAGGTGGTGAGTCACAATCCTCTCCCAAACCTTGAAAATTTATGTGAAAATGTTATGAACAATGCAGATCTATCAGGTTTTAGTCATGTTGATTTTGAAAAATTGGGTAAAGTGGAGGAAAACCAAGTAGAAGAGGCCCCATATACCATGATGTCAAAATTCAAGACAACACTAGACTTTTCCAACTCTATACCCAAGAGTCTATATGACATAGTTGAGCAAAAATGGCATTATTGCCTAAATCTGGAAAGAAAAATCAGGGAGACCACACTAGCCCAAGTAATGCTTGAGTTGACTAAGGGACAAATTACTAAGGTTGTAAAGAAATGTGTAGTTAGGTTCACACCTAAATATAGAGCCTTTAGCATTCTAAAAAATAATATTAAGGATGTTGTCAAGAAATCAACAGAGATAAGGAAACTCATTTATGGGATGTCCACAATAAAGAATGGAGAAACAAAACCTTCTAAGGTTAAAGATGATGATAAAGAAGATGATGACAAAGATAATAATGTTGGAGGAGAAACAAAAATGAAAGAAGATGACAAGGTAACAGCTGAGCCTAAGCAATGAGAAGAACAAAGTGTGCATGACACAAAATTGTCAAGTGTTAGTCCCCCACATGACACAACTAAGACAACTAAAAGTGTAATTTTCAAGGATTTTTTTGATCTATCATCTTAGAAAATCAATTCTCTTACTATAAAAGATTTGGAGAAAACATTAGATCAGTCTACATTGCAGGCCAAACTTAGTGACAATCCTATTTTGGTTAGTGTAGATGAACTACAAAAGTTAGTAGCTGATGTTACAAGGGAAAAGGTGAATCCAGAAGAACCACCTTCTATCATCCCTTCAGTTACTAATGTACAACCTTTGGTCTAAATTATAGAAGCTACATCTACCAAGGTTGATACAATTGTCAAGGTTCATAGTGTTGAGAAGAAGATAGAAAAAGAGAAAGACACTACTGCAGGTCAAATAGATTTATCTGCACCTATGGCACAAGGACAAGGTGCAAGTCAAGTCATAGTGGTGGACCAGGGAAAGTTTAAAGAGATAGAACTAACACCAAAGGTGAAGGAGCAAGTTTTCATCCAAGCACTAGTAGCCTTACTAGCATCTAGCACTTCTTCCACACAAACTCTTCAGAAGTCGAGCATAGATGCTACTCCATTATAGATCTCAATGTCAAGCCCAAGTTCATCAAAGGTTGAAAAGGTAATTCATTATATAATTCATTATGGAGATATAACTCTTGATGAAGAAATTATTATATGAAAATATGATTCTAATACTATGACATCAGAACAAATAGGCATACTACAATAGGCCTTAGAAAGGAAAAAGCATCAAGAAATGCTTAGGAGAGAACATAGGCAAAAGCAAGCACTTCAAGCTATTAAGGACATATTTTTAGATGCATTTAGTCTGCCAAATCCTGAAGAGACCAAGCCACTCATGGAAAAATTGATAGATATAGTGGAAAAGGTCAGTAATGAAGACCTTGATATTAATGCAAAACTATTAGAATGGTCAAGAAAGAAGTTCCAAAACAAAGTAAATGAGAAATTACACAAGTTGCATTGGCAACTAAGGTTGAGGATGTGAATAATGTACTTGAGAACATATTCTTATTGTACACAAAATTATGCAATCCAACAATCTTCACTCAAGAGACCAGAAGTCACATTCTAAGTCTAGAGAACCAAATAGCTACATTAGGTGCAAGACTACCAACAAATCCAACTTAGAGTGAGAAGCATTTTAGGACATTTCTTCAAACACAAAGTTAGTTAGTTGTATTGATAGCATATGAGGCTAATATAAGCACCAAACTGACCAGCATACAAGCAACCCTCATCCCACATATGGAAATATTGCACAAGGAGCTAGGCTATGTTGAAACTCTACTAAAGAAAGACCCCAATATTTCTACTTTAGATGGTCTAGTTCACCCTGTTTTTGAGCTTGCAATCCAAATCAAGTAATTGGATGTTCATGTGATAATTGGGATGTAGCCCTCAAGATAATCATGGATGTCCAAAAATTCTTTCTGAACAAACACACAATAAATGTATAGCCCATTCGACATAAGTGTCAAAAAGGAGGAGAATAAGAAGGGGGGAGCATAATAGCAGGGAGAAATATTTTTGGGGATAATAAGAACAATAAGAACAAAGGGGGAAATATATCAATGAGGGAGATATCAACTAAAGGAAAGCATGAAATAAAATAGATATTAGCTAAGAGAGAGTGTGAAAGAAAATAGAGCATTGAAGTCAAAGTGTATCAATAGAGACACATTTACTCAAGAAGGAGCACAAAATTTTGGTTACAAAATAGACCTATCAACTCAGGGGGAGTTACCAAATTTTGAGGTATCTAAGTTAGTGTAGAATTTTGAAATTTTGAAGTTTTTTATATAAGTCAAGTGATGGATATGTATGCTCGTAAGATTAAGGATGATAATGTATACTCAAGTGTTTTTGACACTCATGTCAAACGAGGAGATTGTTAATCTCATATTAGTTATGACAAGTGAGTGTTAACACACTTAAGCCATTTACTTAGTTCTTGCCAAACTAGTAATACATGTCAAGTACAACATATAAATATTAGACCATGTCAAGTTATAGTGAGTGTCGAGCCACTCATGTGTCAAGTCACTCAAGTGCCGAGAAAATAGACCATGTCAAGTGATTCAGGAGCTAAGTAAATAATGGATGGCGAGTAATGCAGGTGTTGAGTCACAGTATAAAGATCAGTGCATGCCAAGCATCAAAAATTTCATATGCCAAGTGAGACAGTTTTGACATATTTGTTTGTAATGGCACAAACAACTATGTAAACCATTTTTGAGCCAACTTAAGATTGTATTTTGATATTTTAGAGACAAGGACAAATCTCTAGTTGGATTCCCTATGCAATTACATGTAGCCAATCAAAAAATAGGAAGGATTAAGTGACAAAATGGATGAATCTCAATCGTAGATTCATACTTAACCCTAAGCCACCAAAGTCTTCTTAAGGAGGAAAAAAATCTAAACTATCTATGGAGTGTGTAAGGAATTGAAGGAGTGAAGAAGATAGTTTGCATGTAGAGCATTCATGGTGACTTAGAAGTTATGAGAAGAGAGTAAATTACAGAATTGGTTAGAGAAGAATAGAGGATAGAGAAAAGGATATAGCATTGAGACATCTGATCAAGAAGGATCAAGAAGACATTGTTTAGAGGTGATCTATTATCAAGCAAGAAAGTGCCAACCACAAGATCTATGCTAAGACATTCTAATAGGTGATTTTTGTCAAATCTCTTAACAAAGTAGTCCTAATAGACTATATGAAATCCTTAGTTGTAAATTGAAGTCCTCTAACAAGGCATACTTCTAACAGGGTGTTGAAATCCTCTAACAAGGTGATACCTAACATTCTTTGTAAGCCTTCAACAAGGTAGACCTTTCACAGGATAGATCATGATCCATGATCAAAACATTGTAGCCTTCATTGGATACACTTTATTTCTATAGTATTGAAGATTTGTGGGTGTCATCCCCACCCCAATTTTACCTTCTCACTTGGAGGGTTTTTGGTTAATCATATCTGGTGTTATGTGTGTGAATGCTTACATGTTTACATGATTTAGATGTATATGTTTTATGTGTTATTTTAGTTTACTATTTGAATGCATGTGATAGATGTGTGGTGAAAGTTTTATGGGTTCAAGTTTAAACTACTGATTCACACCACCCCCCCCCCCCCGCTCAAAGTTTACCTTTCCTATTGCAATTCCAACAGTTAGAATAGGTAGATTTTCATTTATGCACTCCTTCTCCCTTTTCCTCTTCAAGAGTGGTTAGGTCCATCCTGATAGCAAAGGAAGTTGGCCTTCTCCAAAGATTGAACCTCACAGTTCAAGTCCCACAGCTTGGAGGTTGTTTCCATGTTTCACAAGGTTTTCCTTAGGTAAAAACTTTAGATAAGGGTGCAAACTTTTTTGACAATAGTTACCAAAGGGAAAGCATACCAAATTACTCATGAAGAAAGTAGGACATTGTCAGATATTAAAGAAGCATGGAATGAATGCTTATGAGATAGAGTTTCCCTCACATCTTGGTATCTATCACATATTTAATATTTGTGATCTAACCCCATATAAAGGTGATGTGGTTGTTGGTTTAGAAGTCCAACTTGAAGAGGTAGAAGAAGATCTTGCAAGGATACTAGCCTGTGAACCAAGGAGACTTGGCAAGATCTTGGATACAAAGGTCATCAAACAAAATAGGAAGAATGTATAAAAGAAGTACTTGATTCAATTGCAGGGATGTCATAAAAAAGAGTCTATATGGATGGATGAACAAGAGATCCAGAAACATGGCCTAAGTTTGCAAGACCTTACCAAAAGAGGACTTGAGATCAATACACCCAATGAGTATGGTGCAGGAGCACCTTCAATTCCATCCATTGAAAGAACATTTGGAGGATCAAAGACAAAGGGCTAGGGTAGTAGTTGGATTTGAAATCTAGTGTTAGAAATAATGTCCAATTTGTATGGCAAGGAGACAATAGGTGTGTTATAAACCTAGTTGTCTACCTTAGTCATTTTATGGGCAATTTCTAAGCTAGAAATAGGAAAAATTAATTTAGATGGTTGAATAATGACTATATTATGATCATAACCTTTCTAGGTTCTTAGGTAGAGTCTAGGATTAGATTTTAGAAGGGTTTGATAAAATTTGACAACTTTTTCAAAAAGTTGTCAATGTTGCATAATGCAACTTTTGTGCAAATTGCAAGATTTAAATCCCAACGTTCACAACCACCTTTATTGGTTGGAACTAATTGGGAATGTTATAAATAAGGTTGAGAAACCTTTCTCAAAATAGAAGAGAAGAATCTAATGTATGTTTGGCATTGAAATCAATAAAAACATGTTGTTTCTTACAAAAACTATCTAAAAATTTGATTGTATAGAATTGTATGGATGCATGTGAACCTCTTAAGAATTGGAAAAGTTGAGTAAATTTCTTATGAAGGATTTTCAAGTGGTTTGAAGTCTTCAAGTTACATTGGATAAGAGATATCCAATTTTGTGTGCTTGTTGGTTCTCTGCCTACCAGTAATGAAGAAGGAAGGGGAACACTAGTTCTCTACCTCCTAGTAAACTTCTATCCTAAATAGACTCTAAAATAGAGTCAAAATGTACAAATGGAAAAGCCCTACTTGGCAGCCAAAAGGGAAAATTTGGAATGCCTATGATAAAATAACTACTCCACAGAGGTCACCCAAAAGCTTGACAAACAAAAGTCTCCCCGAGCTAGATCCAACAAGACCAACCTCACAACAATCCCATACATCCAGCTCCCACAACGAATCAAATAGTAATTCCTCTTCAAGAGAATTTGGATTTCACTCTCAAATTTCCAATTCAAAAGTGAGAAGTAAGGAAATAATTCCATTTTGGCATATATATTTACTTTTGAAAGTGGAATATAATAGTTAGGCAATTCATTGACCCACTTAAACTACCCTTTTCAACCTAGAAAAAATTGGGAAACCTATCCATCTCTTCCCCATAACATAAGATATTTTTCATGTACAACTCTCTCCCATTGACATCAGTGAAAAAGGCTTCATTATGTCAATTGGTCTGCCTCACAATAGATATGTGATAATCATGTCCAAAGCCTTACTTAGGAATAGTTTATTCAATCTAAGGATTACTTCTCCAACCATGAGGTGCATTTAATTTTTCAACCTAGGGACATATACTTGAAATGGTCGGCACGATATGTGCACTAGGTTCATTAAGGAGTCATTATGCTTATGCTGCAGGAAAGTAAAATGCAAAGAAAGAACCTATACTAGTGTTGCAAGAAAGTAACACACTTAACTCTTTACTAAAATGAATGTCAAAAATACAATTATACACTAACTTATATTTCAACTCAGACCATCCACTATAACAACTCTTGCAGGTGCTACAGGAACACTCACAAAGTATGATGCTACAAGAAGAAACTTACAACTTCTACCTGAAATACTAGGAATGCTAGAAGTAAATGTACACTGCTCTAGTCCAATCCACCTCCCAAGTGGGCCCCCTTGGTTGGCTTCTGCTAAGCTACTAACATAGAGTGTAAATCAAGAATTACTTCATTATATTCCAAAAATCCTTACATAAGAACAATACATAAAATTGTAAAACAACTCACTATGAAAGTTGACAATGTTTTTCCATAAAAATTTTCTCTAACAAAAACATATTCAATCTAATCCATATTTATAGAGGATCAACACTTATTCTAAAATAGGAAAGAAAACAAACTAACTATAAATCTGCCAGATAAGAAGAAGAAGGAAATATAATAGCTCGTGGTACAAGTAATAAAGTCTAGATAACCAATTCAACATAATAGTAAATGCAGAGGGAATATAGCAACACTTCATCCCTACATTCCTAAAATAATAGCTTCTCCTTTGTAGAAGTCATGTCGCCTGGTATCGTTATGGTTCTTCCACCACAACTAGGCCTTAATGTTCCTTGAATGTTGTCGACCATCCTCCAGCTTCTTCCTTAAAAAGTTAGTTGCAATGTAAAAATATTTATGCAAATAAGAATAATCAAATTAAATCCAAATATTAGAACACAATTCCAATATGTATAATATTGGCTAAGTATGACATATCTATCTACCCATGGGTTAACGGTTCTATCTTGGACTTATCATAAGTTCAACTAACCATAAGTTTACAAATGTCTTGGTAGTATTAAAATAGAGTATTGAAATTAACATAAAATAGAGTAAATAATTAGCCTCATCATTTCTCCCTAGTAAGTTTAATGCTTGTCCTCAAGCATTGCATCTTCTGGCCATTGATCAAAAATCTCCAACTTTAATCCTCCCTTACCTATTACTCCTAAAGGTGTAGTAGAATCCTTGTGTTCTTTCCCAGACTTCCCTTCTATGATCCTCCTGCAACCTATCAAGTCATTCAAAGTTGATATCATATAGGGGCCAAAGGAGCATAGGTGGCTGCATTGTTAATGGGAAAAAATGTTATGGTCTAGCATGTCTTCCCAGATGTATGTATTTTGGAGCTTGGTGAAGGGTTGCCTCTAGGTTGATAGGATTGTGTAGCTCTAATCTTCTAACTCCCTAAGGTAGTCTACCCCATCTTCTTTTAACACTAGTCATGACTCTTTAAAAGGAAAATTAAGGCATGTTATCATACTATGTGTATACCTTTGTTCTAGCCTCAAAGAGTTGCTTTCTTATCTCCTTGTGAACATCCCCATAGGTCAGCCTAAACCAATCCCTAAGTATTTCTTTTAGTTTATTGCTCTTTGATATTAATGGTAGGGGTTTTGTTCTCTCTTTATCTCTATAATTTTATGTTGGAAAAAAATTTTCGGAGAGACATCCCTAAGAGATCTTTCTATGAGCAATTTGATTAGGGCATGGTGAGTAATAGAATTTTCTTTTCCTTTCTGGGTTTCCTCAGCACTAATACATAAGATATTGTACAA
Source organism: Cupressus sempervirens (assembly GCA_028749045.1). Lineage (NCBI taxonomy): Eukaryota > Viridiplantae > Streptophyta > Pinopsida > Cupressales > Cupressaceae > Cupressus > Cupressus sempervirens. The sequence continues at coordinate 680,150,306 of CM053789.1, forward strand.
GAAATTGGGGATATTTATTGGAAAATTATATCTTACATAACTGAGCAACTTAAAATGATGTGCATGCAAATTAGAAAATCTTCCTTCATAGGTAAAATTCCTGATAATATGCATGGCCAACTCATTGTATGGTGGAAAAAAAGACATTTTTTTGCATCCCTGCTTAGTAATATCCAAAGGGGTCACTTGGTATGAAAAATTGGGCTCTAGCTGATCTAGCATCATGTACATTAGGGTAGTTTTCTCCTACTACTAGCAGCCTAATCAATTCTGCTATTCACTCCTCTATGGAAACAACTATCAATTCCCATATTGTTGGTTCACCTTCCTCAAATGTACGTATAAATTCAATAGCTACTTCTTGATCATACTCCATTAGTTTCAAGAAATATCCTAGCTAGCCACATGCATAAAATCTTCTCACTACTTCTACACCAAAAAGTAAAACACTATGTTCCACTGGTTCACATTGCTACAACTGTCCTCCCATTTGTGCTTACTACTTTCAACCTCTACTCTGTTTGCAACAATTACCTTCTTCACTTCTCTGAATTTTGGACTCTCTCTTTTTTTCGAAAACCACAAACCCTTTTCACATTTCACATTCTTTTCTATGAATTTCTATCATGAACAATATGTCATGAGCAATAATAATGTGGTTTAAATGAGAATAAATCATAGATATGCAAGAATCACCTCAAAATTTAATTTGGGTCACATCTTAGTCTGACAATAAGGAATTATTCAAGAATAAGGGTATAACACTTGACACTTGAGTATATGGAAACTAGATTTTAATTAAACATGTTAGATTGTGGTGACTGATCAAGAAAGTACTGTACATACTTCATAAATTCTTTGAAAAAAAAATTTGGTTCATGGTCGACATGTGGCCGATGTTTACATATTTGAGAGAAACATCCAATAAGTGTTTACATTTTGGGGCTCTACTACTGATTTATAGGGCTATGTTGACTCAGATTTGGTAGGGAATATTGATACCAGGCAGAGTACTACAGGTTATGTCTTTAGTATTGATGGGGCAGCCGTGAGCTGGGTTTCTAGGTTACAGAAGATTAATGCTCTATCAACTATAGAGGTAGAGTATGTTCCTGCTACAAAGGCAACCAACAAGATGATATGGCTTTAGTTCTTCTTGGAAGAATTGGGACATCCTCAAAAGGATAATTATTTTTTCATAGATAGTCATAGTACCATTCATCTTCCAAAGAATTTAGCTCTACATTCAAAGACCAAACACATACAGTTGCAATACTATTCCATTCAATCAATTTTGGAGGATGGATAGTTAAAGATGGAGAAGATACATGCAAATGACAATCCAGTAGATATGTTGACAAAGATCATAACAAGGGAGAATTTGAACTCCTCTTCAGCTTATGTTGGTCTTCTAGACTGCACATGAATACAAGAATAGTAGAGTCCAAGGTGGTGTGATCTAGTGGGAGTCTCATGGAGTAGTGGCATAGCTATAAGATAATCTCCAAGTGGGAGATTGTTGTTTAGTGTGGAGCCTGATTAGTCCCCAAGTGGGAGATTGTTAGATTGTGGTGACTGATCAGGAAAGTGCTGTACATACTTCATAAATTATAAATTTTTGGGCCTTGGCTGACGTGTGGCCGACATTGTGGATGACATATGGCCGACATGTTGTAACCCTAAAACGGCATAAAATTACTTGTATAAAAGGGCTTAAGGTTAGGTATTTTCATTAATTTGTGATGCAAAATTGGTTCTTGCAGCGATATTGAGTTGTAAGGGATTACAAATTGTAATCAAGTTGTATTGACTAGATAGTAATAATATCAGACTTGCTATTTGGTGGACATAGCCCAAGGATTGGGTGAACCACATTAACTCTTGGTGCCTTGTGTTCTTTTCTATGTGATCTACTATTTTCTGTTATTGGCTATATTTGCATGTAATTTTTATTTATGCAGGTGGTTTAATCCTAACAAGTGGTATTAGAGCGAGGTTGTCTTTCAGTTATCCTCTACTAGAAAGTCTCACAGTTAAGTGGGAGTCTCACAGTTGAGTGGGAGCAACGGCATATGAGGGTAAGCTAAGGGTTGATAGGTTTAATGGGTAGAACTTTCAATTATGGAAGATACAAATGGAAGACTATCTTTATCAGAAGGATTTATGGAAGTCATTGGAAGGCAAAGCCAAGAATTAGGGATCTATGTCAAATGATGAATGGGATCTTTTGGATAGAAATGCACTTGGAAGAATTCAATTATGTTTGGCACCATCAGTGGCATTTAATATTACAAAAGCAAATATAATAGAAGAATTGATGCAAACCCTAGTGAAACTATATGAAAAGCCCTCTACTTCAAACAAGGTATTTCACATGAAGCATTTATTTAATATGTAAATGGTAGAATGTGGATCTATTTTAGATCATTTAAATGAGTTTAATACTATTACTAATCAGTTATCTTCTGTGGGTATCAATTTTGATGAAGAAATTAGGGCTCTCTTGATTTTGTGTTCTTTGCCTGAAAGCTAGAATGGCTTCGTAATGGCTGTGAGTAATTATGTTCCTGAATCTAGTACCCTAAAATGTGAAGATGTGATCAGTGTTGGTTTGAGTGAGGAAACTCGTAGGAAATCCTCAAGTGGATCTACATTAGGAGGTGCTTTGAATGCACAAGGCAGGGGTAGAATGACTGAGAGATGAAGTAAATCTAGAAATTGTGGGAAATCAAGAGGAAAGTCAAAGAGGAGGAGATCTCAATTGAGAGGATCAAATAACTATTGGTACTATGGAAAACTAGGTCATAAAAAGAAAGATTGTTGGAATCAAAATAAAAATGAAGGAGATAAACTAGATGGAAAAAAGGAGGCAAATGTGGTAACTAACAAATCCGAAGAGGATGCTTTGCTTCTGTCTTTAGAAAGTGTTGATGATTCATGGGTTTTAGATTCTGGTGCTTCATTTCATGCTACACCTCATAGAGGTTATTTCCTTGATTATGTCCAAGGGGATTTTGGGCTTGTTTATTTGGGGGACAATGAACCCTATCAGATTGTTGGAAAGGGAAAAATTAAAATTAAGTTGCAAAATGGGAATCATTGGCTACTACATGAGGTAAGAAGTGTTCCTGAGTAGGAATTAAATTTTAGCAGGTCAACTCAGTGATGAGGGTTGTGTAGTTATTTTTAATGACAAAAATTGGAAGGTTTCAAAATATTCCCTTGTAGTAGCAAAAGGTGTGAAAGTAGGCACCTTATATCTTTGTACAGGTCATATTGTTCCTTCTACTTTAATTATTTCAAAGAAAAATGAATGTTCAGGAACAATTGTTGTAGTTGAGCAAGGAGAACAAATAGTTGTTGTAGATTCTGATATAGCGTTGTGGCACAACAAACTTGGGAAAATGAGTGAGAAAGGTATGAAAGTACTTCATTCAAAGAAATTTATACTAGGTCTAAAATGTGTTAATATGGATTTATGTGAAAGTTGCGTGTATGGAAAATAAAAGAGAGTTTTGTGAAGATTGGGAAGGAAAACAAAAGGAGAAATTAGAGCTTGTGCATACCAATGTATGGGGACCAACTTAGTTATCTTCCCTTAAAGGCTCTCATTATTACATTACATTTATTGATGATGAAACTAGAAAGGTATGGATTGATTTCCTTAGATAGAAATTTAATGTATTTCAAACTTTTAAGAAATGGAAATGCTTGGCTGAAAATGAGACTGGTAAGAGATTAAAATATTTTAGATCTGATAATGGTGGTGAGTATTGCAGTCATGAATTTGAAAATTATTGCTCCACTAATGGTATTCATAGACAAAAAACTGTTCCAAGAACTCCACAGGAAAATGAAGTGGTTGAAAGCATGAATAGGACTATAATGGAGTGTGCAAGGAGCATGAGGTTGCATGTTGGGTTGCCCTTACACATGTGGGTAGAGGCTATCAATAATACTATATATTTGATTAATAGAGGTCCTTCTACTCCTTTGGGTTGTGGTATTCTAGAGGAAGCATGGACTAGTAAGAAGGTGAGTTATTCTTTTCTCAAGACCTTCGATTGTGAAGATTTTGCTCAAATAGACTCTACAAACAGAACCAAGCTAGAAGCTAAGTCAAAAAAATGTGTGTCTGTTGGATATGGAATTAATAAATTTGGTTATAGGCTTTGGGATTTTGAAAATCATACAATTGTAAGAAGAAAAGATGTCATATTCAATGAGAAAGTGTTGTACAAAGATCTGTTGCAGCAACATGAGAAGAAGAAAGATGATTATGTAGTGTTGGATGATACTCCAAAAGCTAATGTTCTAGCCATTCCTCATGATGTGCAACAACTGAAACAAAAAATACCACACACACCAGTGAATGTTAGAAAGTCAAAAAGGCAAATTAGACCTCCACAAATATTTTCTCCCTCTTTGTATTCTATTTTACTTACTGATGCTAGTGAACTTGAAAGTTATGATGAAGCTATGTAGGTGAATACTAAGATTTAGTGGGAGTCTGCAATAAAAGACGAAATGGACTCTTTGCTAAAGAATAAGACATGGGATTTATGCAAGTTGCATACAGGTAAAAAGGCTTTATGGGTTTACAAGTTAAAAGAAGAGGAAAGAGGTAATAAAATATTTAAAGCCAAGTTAGTTGTAAAAGGATTTGCACAAAAAAAAGGAATCAATTTTGATGAGATATTTTCTCATGTTGTTAAAATGACTTTTATCTATACTATTTTAAGTCTTGTGGCTACTGAATATTTTCATTTAGAGTAGCTTGATGTTAAAATGGTCTTTCTTCATGGTGATTTGGATGAAGAGATATATATGGCTCAGCCATAGGGTTTTGAGGTCAAAGGTAAGGAGAACTTAGTGTGCAAATTAAAGAAAAGTTTATATGGCTTGAAGCAAGCACCTCAGTAATGGTATCTAAAATTTGACAATTTTATGCTTGAGCATGGATACAATAGGTGTCATTCAAATCATTGTGTTTATTTTAAGAGGTTGGATGATGATAGCTATATTATTTTATGTTTATATGTTGATGATATGCTTGTAGCTGAGTCTAACATGGATCATATTAAGAGGCTAAAATGCCAGTTAGCACATGCATTTGCTATGAAGGATTTAAGGGCAGCAAAACAAATCCTTGGTATGAAGATTTATAGAGATAGGAAGAACAGAACATTAACACTATCTTGGGCTTATTATGTTGAGAAGGTGTTCCAACATTTCTCTATGGAGAATGCTAAAGCTGTTAGCACACCTTTACCTGGTCATTTGTAGTTGACTAAGGAGATGTATCCCAAGACATGGGAAGAGGAGGATAAGATGTCCAAGGTACCCTATAATTCAACTATAGGAAGTTTGATGTATGCTATGGTATGTACCAGGCTAGATATTGCACATGTAGTAGGAGTTGTTAGCTGGTATATGAGTCATCCAAGAATTGAGCATTGGAATGCAATCAAATGGATTCTCAGATATTTGAGAGGAACATCCAATAAGTGTTTACACTTTGGGGGCTCTACTACTAATTTACAAGGCTATGTTGACTCAAATTTGTTAGGGAATATTGATACTATGCAAAGTACTACAAGTTATGTCTTTACTATTGGTGGGGCAACCATGAGATGGGTTTCTAGGTTACAAAAGATTAATGCTCTATCCACTACAGACGCAAAGTATGTTTCTATTATAGAGGTAGCCAAGGAGATGATATTGCTTTAGTTCTTCTTGGAAGAATTGGGACATCCTCAGAAGGATAATTATTTGTTCACAAATAGTCATAGTGTCATTCATCTTGCAAAGAAGTTAGCTCTACATTCAAAGACCAAACACATACAGGTGCGGTACCATTTCATTCGATCAATTTTGGAGGATGGATAGTTAAAGCTAGAGAAGATACATACAAATGACAGTCCAGCAGATATGTTGACAAAGATTGTAACAAGGGAGAAGCTGAACTCCTCTTCAGCTTTGATTGGTCTTCTATACTGCACATGAATAAAATAATAGTAGAGTCTAGGGTGGTTTGATCTAGTGAGAGCCTCATGGAGTAGCGGCATAGCTACAAGATCAATCTCCAAGGGGGAGATTTTTGTTTAGTGTGGAGCCTAATCAGTCCCCAAGTGGGAGATTGTTAGATTGTGGTGACTAATTAGGAAAGTACTGTACATACTTCATAAATTCTAAATTTTTGGTTTGTGGTCGACATGTGACCGACACTGTGGCTGACATATGACCAACATGTTGTAACCCTAAAGTGGCATAAAATTACTTGTATAAAAGGGCTTAGGGTTAGGTATTTTCATTAAGTTGTGATGCAAAATTGGTTCTTGCAACAGTATTGAGCTGTAAGGGATTATGAATTGTAATTAGGTTGTATTCACTGGATAGTAATAATATCAGACTTGCTATTTGGTGGACATAGCCCAGGGATTGGGTGAACCACGTTAAATCTTGTTGCCTTGTGTTCTTTTGTATGTGATCTACTATTTTCTATTATTGCTTATATTTGCATGTAATTGTTAATTATGTCTATGGTTTAATCCTAACAAAACAAAGAGAGAGTACAAATTTGAGGATCTTTAATGAATAAATAGAAATATCATTGGGAATTAGTAACCTTTCCTCCCCCCTATGAAACATGGAAAAGTGTCCTCACTTGTCATATTTGGCATAAGGTACAAAACTGGCATAACACCGCAATAATATAATTAATGCAGTAATAAATATAACCAATGAAATCTATGTGCTAAAAATGAATAAAATTTGAAAAGATTATACCTGCTGATTTGATTATTAGATGTGCCAGTTAAAGGTGGCAAGAGTCAAAGGCTAGTAGCAACAGCATACATCAACAAATTTACCATGTTATTGAAAGCATTGTAAAATGATGACGTGGAAGATGGGTGGGTGGTAGAAAAAGAAATGAGATGAGTTGGAAAAGAAGAATTTAGAAAGTGAATGGAGAATTTGAACTTTATGTAGAAATAAAGTTTTTATTATGGGCATGCTCAAAGGAATTCTTATTGAAGAGCTACTGGTAGAAGTTTGGCACCTTCTGTTGCAGGAAGTGTTACCTATTATGCATTTGAAACTGGTTGTAGGAAGTCTTCTTTTCTTTGGGGTTGTTTATACGACTTGAGCTAATGTCCATCTACTAATAACTTGAAGTGTACTAGATCAATTGTGATTAACTAGATAGCTCCATTTTCAAATACATGGCATATTTCATAGGGACCTGGCCATCGTGTCTACAGCTTGCCTAGTATATCTTTAAATCTAGAATCACAAAGAAATGCCCAGTCACCAATTTAAAATTGCTTACTCTTAATGTGAGAGTTGTTTCATTGTTTCCTTTGCTTGTGTATGATTTTTGTGCATTCTAGGGAAGACTTGAGCATTTCATCCAAAGAATTAAGATTTTGTAAGCACTCTCTCTATGCTACAGGAAAATCAATGTTAACTCTAGTGTTGTTCTTAAAGTTTTGTGTTCAAACTCAATGGGTAGCATTTTTTCTTTTCCATACAACAATTCAAATGGTGTGAATCCTATTTTAGTCTTCCATGTTGTTTGGTATGCCCAAATAGCTTATGGTAGTCTATTGCTCCAATCCCTACAATGCAAATAAACTATCTTTGTCAAGATGGCTTCTATCTCCCAATTTGTAACCTCTTCTTGTCCATTAGTTTGAGGGTGATAGGGAATTGATTTTTGGTGTCTAATATTATATTCCTTCATGAGTTATGTGATCAGATTGGAAGTGAATTGTGCACCTTGGTCAGTAACAAGTTCTATGGGTATGCCATATCGAGTAAAGATTTCTTCATAGGAATTTGGAAACTTTATGGTCATGGGCATGTTTCATGGCTTTGACTTTGACCCATTTTGTCAAGTAGTCATTACATACAAGGATACATGATTGCCCATTGGATGGAGGATCTATTTGACCAATGAAGTCCATGCCCCACTTGTCAAATGGTGTTAACACCATTTGTGGATTAAGAGGCATTTAATCTATTTATGTTGGTTGGCCCATCCTCTGACATTTATCACACTTCTATGTATTATTTTTTGCATCTTTATGAAGTGTAGGCCAATAGTAACCATTTGTTAAAATCTTCAACGTCATTCTTTTTGCTGCAAAGTTCCCTCCACATGGTTCATTATGACATGCATGTACAATGTCATATGTCTCATCTTCTCTCACACATCTCCTCATAACTTGATCAGGCCCAGTGTAAAATAGTATGTTATCAATCCAAGAGAAATGGTAGTTTTTCTCTACAAGAAGCCTCTTATCCTTGTAAGAGAAATGTGTTGGAATTTTATTAACTGCAATGTAGTTAGCTATGTTTATGTATCATGGGATTTTGACAACAATATGAAACAAATGCTCATCTAGAAATGTATAATCTATCAAATTAGTATAATCTTCATCATGGTGAATTTTGGATAGATAATTAGCTACCACATTCTCTTTTCTAGGTTTGTCAATGATTGTAATATCAAATTCCTACAAAAAAGTAGCCATCTTGCTAACCTACTTGTAATGGCAGGTTTGTTCATGAGATACTTAATTGTTGCATGGTTAGTATGAAAAAATATGGGACAACTAGTTATGTAATATTGGAATTCATTTAGAGCATAAAATACTACTAAAAGTTCTTTTTCAGTCACTGTATAGTTTAACTCCGGTCCATGAAGTATCTTACTAATATAGTAGATATCATTTTCAAGATGTTGTGATTTTTTTCCGAGGACTGTACCTATGGCATAGTCAGAAGCATATGTATGTATTTGAAAGGGAAAATTCCAATCAGGACCCCTAAGTATTGGTGTAGTTGTCAACAGTGACTTGAGCTCCTAGAAGGAGTCATCACATTCTTTTGTCTAGGCAAATTTAGCCTCTTTGGTAAGAAAAATATAAATAGGACTAGCTATCTGACTAAAATTCTTGATAAAGCTCCTATAATAGCCAACATGTCCTAGGAAATATATGACTTCTTTTTTCTTTGTGGGAGTAGGGAGTGTGAGAATTACCTCTACTTTTGCAAGGTCTACATGGATTCCAGCTTCAGAGATAAAATGTCCCAATACCATGCCTTCTTGCATCATCAAAAAACATTTCTCACTGTTGAGAGACAGGTTGTGCTCTTCACATCAAATTAGTACTTTATCCAAGTTCTTCAAAGCTTCCTCAAATGTGACACCAAATGTAGTGAAGTCATCCATGTATATCTCCATGCAATCATGTGATATGTCAGCAAAGATGTTGATTACAGCTCTTTGAAAAGTAGCAGGTGCATTGCATAAGCCAAATGGTAATATAGAATAGGCATAGGCACACTAAGGACATGTAAATGTGGTCTTCTCTTGATCTTCTAGAGCAATACTTATCTGATTGTATCCACTATATCCATCTAGAAATGAGAAGTATTTCTTTCCAGCCAAAGTATCCAAATAATAATCAATAAAGGGTAAGGAAAGTGATCCTTCTTTGTGGCATTATTTGATTCTTTGTAGTCTACACATATCTGCCACTTTCCTCCTTTCTTGGGAACAATAACTAATGGTGATACCCATTTTCTATTAGAGATTGGATAGATGAATCTAGCATCCAACAACTTTTGTAACTTAGTTTTAACTATTTCATGCAATGCTGGATTTATTCTCCTCTGAGGTTGATGGAGAGATAAGCTTTTGTTATTGATGTATATCCTATGGGTGTAGAGTTTAGGACTCAATCTTACCATATCATTATAATCCCAAGAAAATTCTTTTGCATGCCTATTGAGGATCAAGACATTCCATGTACCACACACATTACTGATTCCCCTCCATCTCATGAGTTAGCATCCATTGATCGTCCACTTCATGAAGATGTTCCTTCCACTCCATTCACTAACACTCCTCAATGTTAAGATCAAATCACTCCATCTCATGGTTCCATTCCCTCCACTCCATTATATGATCCTATCCCACTAGATGATCCAATGATTCCTTACAATTGTTGTAGAGCATCAAGGACTACTAGAACATCATTCTTTTGAGTATCATCCAACACTACAAAATCATTTTCTTTTTTCTCATGTTGTTGCAACATATCTTTGTACAACACTTTCTCATTGAATATGACATCCCTAATTCTTACAATTTTATGATTTTCAAAATTCCAAAGCCTATATCCAAATTCATCAATGCCATATCCAAAAAATACATATTTCTTTGACTTAGCTTCTAACTTGGTTCTTTTATTAGAATCTATATGTGCAAATGCTTCATACCAAAGGTTCTAACAAAAGAATAACTCGCCTTCTTACCAGTCCATGCTTCTTTTGGGATACTACAACCCAAAGGAGTAGAGGGAACTCTATTCATTAAATTTATAGTAGTATTGATAGCCTTTTCCCACATGTTTAAAGGTAGCCTAGCATACAACAACATGCTCCATTATTGTCTTGTTCATGTGTTCATCAACTCCATTTTCTTGTGGAGTCCTTGGAATAGTTTTTTTGCCTATGAATACCATTAGTGAAACAATAATATTCAAACACATTTCTACAATACTCGCCACCATTACTAAATCTGAGATATTTTATCCTTTTACCAGTCTCATTTTCAACCAAGCTTTTCTATTTCATAAAAGTTACAAATACATCATATTTATGTCTAAGGAAATAAACTCATACATTTCTAGTTGCATCATCAATAAATGTAACATACTAATGAGAGCCTTGAAGGGAAGGTACCTGAGCTAGGCCCCATACATATGCATGCACTAGCTCTAATTTCTCATTTTTCTTTTACTTCCCACTTTTCACAGGACTAAGTCTCTTTTTTTTCTCCATACACACAACTTTCAAAGAAATCCATATTGACACATTTCAAACCTAGTAAAAAATTCTTTAAATGAATTAATTTCATAGCTCTCTCACTTATGTGCCAAAGTCTTTTATGTCATAGTGTTGTTTTAGAATCCACAACAACCATTTATTCTTCTTGCTCAACTACAAAAAATGTTCCTAAACATTCATTTTCCAAAGTAGAAGGAACAATATGACCTATACAAAGATATAAGGTTCCTACTTTCACACCTTTTTCTACTACTAAGGAACCTTTTGAAACCTTCCAAATTTTTTCATTAAAAGTAACCATGCAACCCTTATCACCTAGTTACCCTACTAAAATTAAATTCCTACTCAGCCTTGGAACATTTCTTACCTCTTGTAGTAGCAAATAATTCCCATTCTATAACTTAATCTTAATTTTTCCCTTTCCAACAATCTAACAGGGTTCGTTATCCACCAAATAAATAAGCCCAAAATCTCCTCGGACATAATCAAGAAAATAACCTCTATGAGGAGTAGTATGAAATGAATCCCTTGAATCTAAAACCCATGAATAATCAACACTCTCTAGTGAAAGAATCAAAGCATCCTTTTTGGATTTATTACTTACCACATTTGCCTCCTTGATCCCTTCTTGTTTGTCTCCTTTATTATTTTTGTGAGTCTAGCAATCTTTCTCATACCCTGGTTTCCCATAGTACCAACAATCTCTTGGTCCCTTAGATTGAGGCCTCTTTCCCTTTGATTTTCCTCTTGATTTTTCATGATTTCCAAAATTATTTCCTCTCATTCATTCTGTCTCTTCTTTGTGCATTCAAAACACTTCTTGATGTAGATCCACTTGAGCTTTTCCTACTAGTTTCCTCACTTAGAATAACACCAAATGCATCATCAAATTTTAAGGTAGTAGATCTAGAAACAAAATCACTCACAACCATTACTAATCCATCTGTATTTTGATAAAAGAACAAAAAATCAAGAGAGCTCTAATTTCTTCATCAAAATTAGCATTTATAGAAGATAATTGACTGGTAACTATTGAGCAATCATTTTGCACGATGCTAATGGCAAAAATTCTCTCAAGTCTCTCTCTTGAAAAGTTTATTGATGACCAACTCCAATGTTCTAGATAGCTATTTTTCAATCCACTAGGTAAATAAATGTGAATGGTCACAAGGAGGCATTTGTTTTTACTGACTAATTCTATACAACTTTGTTGAAATGTAACCATGAAAAGATATATTTTTGAATTTTCTACTTTATGGTGAATGCAATTTTTAACCAATGAAACTATATGAATTCTTATTTTAACCAAGTGTTTGAAAATAAAATAAAAAAGATAGAGTGACAAGAGATTTGAAAAAAAAAATGGAAAGGGAAATTCCTAACAGACATAATCCAAAGTAACAACATGTTTGCAAATTAAATTATCAAAAGGATCTAGTAGGAAACTAATGAAATTAGGAGTAGCACTTTCTCGACTCCACTGATGCAGTCGTCAATGGAAACTTGAATAAAAAATTGAAAGATGTTTCATGCTTCATCAAATTGTAAGGCTACGAAAAGTGCACTCACACGAGACAAAATGCTATGTAAGAACAAAAGTGGTATTTTCTCCAATCAATCACAATAAGGGAATTCATTAACATAAGGAAAACACTAGAACTAAAAGATCGCATAATCATAATAGCACGATAAAACCATTAGCTCCATTATTATGCATGAACATAAATTCACAAAAATAAGACACTCTGACAAGATTTACTACACTAAGAATGAAAGAACCAATAGCATATATTATTACATCAAAATAATAGCCTGGGGTACATATTGCATCCATGTATGTAAAAGAAATCCTCTCCTCCTTTTCTGTTACGACTGAGAGCTCTTCTAATGCAAAATCATGCTTAAAAACTAATAAAATAAAGCAAATTAGATACAAAGTGACTCTCTAGATGGTGCTATGTAGGTTTCCACCCTTGTTTATATCAATTAATAGGTGCATGAGCCTTTACATGACTTAAAATAATAAAATAAGAAGAAGATAAGAAGAGAGAAGCCATGAGATGATCTAAGAGTCACTGAGACTTCTAAAAATGAAAACTTGGCCTTCTCTGTGTATTTTTTAGAGTTAAATTATTGTCAAAATGTATTTTTGATGCACAAAATACTCAAAAATAAAAAGTGGCAGTTAACTGTCAGTGCACTATTTCTTCTTCAAAATTTTGGTACCTCTTGATTTGGCACACCTCTGGAAAGGGGCACCTTCAAAAATCTCACCTTGGAAAAATTGCACCTTCAAAAAGTGCAAGGTGCTCAAATTTCCCAAACATCAAATTTCTCAACTTTAAAAATGGTTTATGGATCTTTCTCAGATGGGGTCTAGGATCACTCTGGCGTACTTATTTTAATATTTTTGATGATTTAATCTCATTTGTGCCCCTTGCACTTTGCTCTTCAAAACTTGTAATATTGTGCACCTTAGCATCTTTGGAACCTTGGGTGTTAATTTCATGATTTGTATTTAATGTATGTTGAGAGCCAACTTGTGGCTTGGTTGTGTATTTAATGTAAGGGTTTATTTAGTTGGTAATTTGTAAGAGGTCAACTTGTGGTCATGCATGTATTTACAGGGGTCTTGGGTAGAGTCTTAGAGAGGATTATTTGATAAGATAGAGTGAGATGGAGGGTTAGATTGTGAGGATCATCATTGAAGATCAAAGATTGAATTGTAATGTTGGTTGTAACCTAGAAGGCCTCACAGTCGAACATGTATTTGGTAATTTGATCAATCAATAAAAATTTTTATCTTCTTTCTCCTTTATTTTTTGTTCTATGTGTTGTGTTTCCACTATATTTACTCTTGCAAGTGGCTTTGGTAGCTGGGTGTGCCTTTGGCCCTAGTTTCCTTGGTCCTTCTTGCACCAAGTGGTATTAGAGCTTGAGATTTCTCCTTGTGGAGATTGGATCATGTAAGAACCCCTAGTTAATTTGGTTGTAGGGTAGCAGATCTAAGGATTTGACCCACAACTTGCAGAGGGTTACAATCTTGTAGGAACCTGATCGTAAAGATCGTTCAAGATAGAGGAAATATTGATAATGTCATACTGGATACATTGAGACAAATTGCAGCCAGATAAGATGTTGTAGATGATGTAAGTGATGATGAAGCAATAGCACCAAACCCTAATCTAGGACCTAAAGAAGATCAAGATGAGGCAAGATTATTGAGAGTATTGTCTAGGGAAAGTTCAAAGCCTATTGTAGAAGTTGTTCCTTATGATGGAAAATTGGACACCAATGTTATTTTGGATTGGATCTCTAATATGGAGAATTTCTTTGAATATGAAAACACTCCTGATAATAGGAAGGTAAAAATTACAGTTACTAGGTTGAAGGGCCATGCCTCACTATGGTGGGAGCATTTGCAAACTGATAGAAAAAGGAGAGGAAATGAGAAGATCAAGACTTGGCTAAAAATGGTGAACAAGGTCAAGAAAAAGTTCCTTCCAATTAATTACCAAGTTAACTTATTGAGAATGATGCAAACTTTGAGACAAAGAGACGTGGTTGTGAAAGAGTATACTAAGGAATTATATAGATTGGACATCAGATATGGACATGTGGATGATGATGTTGAGAAAATTGCAAGGTACATAAATGGATTGAGATCTAGGATTAAAGATGAGATAAGTTTTGTGAAATTAGAAAGTGTGGAGGAAGCATATTAATATGCCTTGAAAGCTGAGTAGATCTTGACAAAGAATCATGAAAAAAGACAAAGGGGTAGAGGTGGTAGATTCTAGAGAAGTAGAGATAGATATTATGGAGAAAGTGGAAGATCTAACAATTCTATGCAAGATAAGGGAAAATCTAAATGGAAGAGTGATGACAAAGGCAAGACCAAGTGGAAAGGTGGTGACTCTTACCAAGGAGGTACTAGTTCTTACCAAGGAAGAGGTAATTCTTATTCTAGAGGTGGTTTTCATGGTAATTTTTTTAGATGTGGTAAAGAAGGGCATAGATCCTTTGAATGTAGATCTTCTAAAAATGGGTAAGGTGACAAAAATGTTGTCGTTCAAGGATACACTGAGGGTTCACCTAGTGGATCTAAGGCTAGAGAAAATCTGATGTTGAGAAGAACCTTATGTAATAAGGGAAGTGATGAGGTTCCTATTCTAAGGAGAATATTTTCAAGACCAAATGTAAGATGGCTAGAAAATATTGCAAGGTGATCATTGATAGTGGAAGTTCTACAAATTTGGCATCTGAAGAGCTGGTTACAAATTTGTAGATATAGAGGCTAAAGCATCCTAAACCCTATCATTTTTCATGGATCAACGATGAGCATAAGATATTCATAAGTGAACAATGTATTGTGAAGTTCAAGATTGGACATTATGTCAATGATGAAGTTTTGTGTGATATTATGCCTATGGACTATTGTCATATTTTGTTGGTTAGACCTTGGCAATATGATAGATATGCTATACATGATGGAAGATTGAATCAATATACTCTTTGGGTGAATGGGAGAAAGAAAATATTATTGCCTTTGATTGAAAGTCCAGATGAGGTTAATTGTACTACTATGAGAATTTTTCTAGTTAATGGAAAACAATCTAAAAAGGAAATGAAGAAGAATCAAGTCTATTTTTTTATAATTCCTAGGAGTTGTCAAGTTGTATCAGTAGCAGTTGAATGATAGAAAATAGTGGTTATTGAGTAAATTCTAGTGATGGTCAAGCAAGAGAAACTAGTAGAAGTCAAGTACTAGTAGAAATTGAATTTTTTTGAATAAGTATAAAGAAATTATTACAGAAGATATTCTTGATGGTTTACCACTAGTAAGAAGTATAAGTCATTGTATGGATCTAATTCTTGGAGCTACTTTTCCAAATAAAGCACCATATAGATTGACACCTACAGAGAATGGAAAACTTAATAGACAAGTGCATGAGTTGTTGTAGAAAGGTTTGATCAGAGAAAGTTTGAATCCATGTGTTGTACCTATTGTATTAGCACCTAAGAAGAACGAAGAATGGAAAATGTGTATTGATTCTAGAGTTATTAATGAGATCACAGAGAAATATATTTTTCCTATGCCGAGGATGGATGACATAATGGATTTTTTGAGTGGAGAAAAAGTATTTTACCATGATTAATTTGAAGAGTGGCTATCAACATATCAAAATTAGAGAAGGTGATGAGTGAAAGATTGCTTTCAAGATAAAAAATGGTTTGTGTGAATGGTTAGCAATGTCTTTTGGTTTGACTAATGCACCTAGTACTTTGATGAGGTTGATGAATGAGGTTCTCAAGAGATTTTTGGGTAAGTTTATGATTTTTTACATGGATGATATTATGATATTTAGTAAGACTAAGGAGGAACATATTGAGCATATCAAACAAGTATTGCAGAGATTGAGAGAGGAGAAGTTGATGATTAACTTGAAAAAGTATTCTTTTATGCAAGAGGAGATTGTGTATTTTGGATTTGTGATTTTAGTTGACAGTTTGAGAATGGATCCTAGGAACGTTAAACATTTTTGGGATGGCCTACACTTGAAAATGTGGGTGAGGTAAGATCATTTCATGGTTTGGCTAGGTTTTACAAGAAGTTTATAAAGAATTTCAGTTCTATTTGTAATGTTATGAATGAGACAATGAGAGGAGACAAAAGGGATTTCAAGTGGACACATGGAGCTTATAACAGTTTTGTGACTTTGAAACAAAAGGTTCTTGAGTTACCTATATTGGCTTTGTCTAATTTCAATAAGGTATGTCAAGTTGAATGTGATGCAAGTATTAGTGCAATAGGAGTTGTATTGAGTCAAGAAGGTAAACATGTTGCTTTCTTTAGTGAGAATTGAATGATGATAGAAAGAAGTAATTTGTGTATGATCAAGATTTTTATGAAATTGTTTGAGCCTTGAAGAAGTTTGTGTTGTATACTAATCATAAAGCTTTACAATACTTGGGAAGTCAACATAAATTGAATCAGAGACATATGAAGTGGGTTGAATACTTGTAGAGTTTCACATGTATGACTAAGCATAAGAGTGGAATCACTAACTGAGTTGTTGATGCATTGAGTAATGGACATTCTTTGCTGACCAAGATGAAGGTTGAAGTTATTCATTTTGATGAGATGAAAGAGTTGTATGATACTGACCCTAATTTTTTTGAGGCATGGAGAGAGTGTAGAGCACAAAATCTATCAGATCATATGAGTAAGTATGATGAGTATTTTATTCAAGAAGGTATGTTGTTCAAAGGAATTCAATTATGTATACCTAGAAGTGCTATGAGAGTTAATCTAATTAAGGAAACGCATAGTGGTGGATTAGATAGACATTTTGGAATTGATAAGACATTGACAGTGGAGATAAGTACTATATTTTTTTGTTGATGATTAGTCTAGAATGATGAAAGTAATGTATCTAAATGATAAGTCTGAAGCATTTCAAAATTTTAAGTGGTATCTGACAAGAGCAAAGAAGGAAATAGGAAAGAAGCTAAAGTGTTTGAGATCAAATAGAGGTGGTGAATTCATTTCCAATGAATTCTGCACTAAAAGAGGATTCAAAAGATAAGTATTAGCCCCTAGTACACCACAACAGAATGGTATAGCTAAAAGTAGGAACAGATCAATTATGGATTGTGAAAGAACTTTGATGATAGAAAATAAATTTGTAATCAAATATTGGAAGCAATCAGTATTGCAGTGCATACCTTGAATAGAGTAAAGCTAAAGAAATCCTCAAATCAAACTCCTTATGAACTATGGTATGGCTACAAACCTAATGTAAGTTACTTGAAAGTATTTGGTAGCAATGCTATATCTTGAAAGAATCTAAAAAAGATAAATTTGATATCAAAGATGATGAAGGCATATTCCTAGGATATTTTTGTAGAAGTAAAGCACATAATTTTTTATATTTATCCACTCATAAGATCATAGAAAATGCACATGTGAGAATTGATAATTTTTTAGAAAAGAATGAAGAAGAGAGTAGCAAAGAACCTGAGGACTATAGAAAGTTTATCTACTATGAACCTAATACATTGTCAAATCCAATTGGAAGTCAGAAGATTTCACCTCTCAAGTCCCCAAAATCTCCAAAAGCTGTTGATTTGCATCTAATACAACCCGAGACATAGTCTAAAGGACTTGAGTCACAATCAGAAGCTAGTGTGTTATTGCTAGAAAAAATTGAGTCTGAAGGACCCAAGTCACAGATAGTGGGACTCGAGCTTGATACAAAATATAATGGTGAGGCAAGTGGAACAAGCTCTAAATCCAAAGTACCTATGTTGGCAATATATGTTAGAAGGCACCATGCACCTAATTAGATCATTGGAGACAAGTTAGATGGAACAATGACAAGAAACAAACTGGAAGGTACATGTTTGCTTACTAAATTTGAACCTAGAACAGTTAAAGATGCTTTAGATAATGAAAGTTGGATTGAAGCAATGAATGAAGAGATGGAACAAATAGAAAGGAATAAGACCTAAACTCTTGTTCCTAAGCCCAAGGATAAAAATGTAATTGGAACAAAATGGGTTTTTAGAAATAAGTTGAATGAAGATGGAGAAATTTCTAGAAATAAAGAAAGATTAGTATGCAATAGTTATTCTCAACAAGAAGGTATTGATTATGGTGAAACATTTTCTCCTGATGCAAGATTATTAGGTGTTAGGACTTTACTTGCTTATGTTACACATAAAGGATTTAAATTTTATCAAATGGACATGAAATCTACATTCTTGAATGGAATTCTTGAAGAGGAAGTTTACATAAAACAACCAGAAGGTTTTGTAGATTCGACAAAAAGAATGTGGTTTTAAACTACACAAAGCATTGTATGGAATCAAGCAAGCTCTCATATCTTGGTATGAAAGACTTCATAACTACTTGATAAAAGATTGGTTTTCAAAGGAAAAATGACAACAGTAGCCTATACATCAAAGAAGGACCAAACAAGAAGATTGTATTGGAAAAAATATTTTTGGATAACACATTATTTACTGAGAATGATGATCTATACAAAGCTTTTTTAGAAGAGATGAGTAAATAATTTGATATGTCCATGTTTGGAGAGATAAAATTATTTGTTGAATTATAGATTCAACAGAAGAAAGATGGTAGCTACAATACTCAATACAAATATATCAAGGATATACTAAAGAAATTTGGAATGGAAGATTCAAGACTAGTTGGAACACATATGTCTTCTGGACATAAGCATTCCAAGAAAGATGATTCCAAAGAGGTAGATCAAACCACATATAGATCAATGATTAGAAAATTGCAATATGTAATGCATACAATGCCTAATATTGCATTAGCAGTTGGTATGGTGGAAAGATTCTTGTAAAATCTTAAAGAAAATCACATGATGGAAATCAAGAGAATCATGAGGTATCTAAAGGGTACTAAAGACTATGGATTATGGCACCAGAAAGGAGGAACTTTAGATTTAAAGGCCTTCACAAATGCTGATACGGAAGGAAGCATTGATGATAAGAAGAGCACCATTGATGGAGTGTTCTTTCTTGGTACAAAACTAGTGTCTTGGACAAGTAAGAAGAAGAATTACATTTCTCAGTCTCTAGTAGAGGCAGAATATGTTGCAGAAACATTTAATTGTTTGAATGTTATTTTGTTTAAGCAATTGTTGGTAGGTATGAAGGTAGAAATGAAGGATCTAGTGGTTATCTTACATGATAACACCACTAAAATTAATATATCAAAGGATCTTGTGGTCAATACCAAGACAAAGAATATTGCAATAAAATATTTTTTTGAGAGAGAATTGGTTCAAGATAAAGAGGTAAGATTGGAATATGTAAATACTAAAGAACAATATGTAGACATATGCACTAAGTCATTACCTCAGGATGCATTTTTGTATCTAAGAGGTAAGTTAGTGGTTATTCCTCTATCTGAAGCTCACTAAATAAAGTTTAGTGATGCATTAACCAGTACATATTGAAGATCATTCAAGTTGATGTAGTATTGAAAAGGGCATAATGCATGTGAATCAGTACATGAGGTACATTTATATTCACTAAATATTTTTTTTGGCATAAGACATCAAAGAGGAAGAGTTTGGCTATCATATCAAAGAAATTTTCTAAAGACAGATAGTTTCCATATCATCAAAAATTTTGGCATAAGATGTCAAAAAGGAAGAACTTGCTATGATATCAAAGAGGGAGTGTTTTCTATCATAAGGAGATGTTGAAAATAGAGTTTGTTGACAAAGCGAGAAACTTAAGTCAGAGGTAGTTCACACTGATAGAGGGAGTTGTCACAGATGAGAATCAAAATGAAACTAAGCATGTCTTCCTTATTTTATTTTTCTCTAAAATTTCATTGTATTATTACATGTTGTATTGCCACTAATGCCAAAGAGGGAGATTATTGAAAATAGATTGTATATTATCTTTGATGTTACTAGTCAATGTATGTCGAGCTCACTTGGGCGATGAAGATAGTTTCTTGTGTCTGTCGAGCATTTCAGTGTTTTCCAAGTTTAGAAGGTAGTATCTACCTAGTTCACTTGCGCATTAAAGAGAAGTTCGCAGAAGTTGAGTGTTAATCTAGCTCACTTGGGTAACAAAGGAAAGTTGGATGAAACCAGTGTTAACTAAGCTCACTTGGTTACTAAAGGAACTTTGTGAAGATGCAATGTTAATCAAGTTCACTTGGTTAACATAGAAAAATCATTTCTAAGTTAGTTTCTATTGAGAAGGGTCGGCTAATGAAGGATTTTCTTGTTTTGGCATATTAAGTTCAATGGATTTGTTTGATGGTTCTAGCCAACCAAGGAGATGAATATTAATTATTTTAAGTTGTATTCAATCCAACTTGACAATGGATATGATACAAGTATAAGGTCAAGTTGAGGATTGAATGTGAGAAAGTGTATGGAAGAATAGAATATGTTAAGAGGAAGCAAATTAGAAGGATAAGTAGAATATCCTTGAGGAGCTACAAAGATACATTCAATCAGAAAGGATCAAGTATTCAAGCCAGAATTGAGATCTATAATCATAAATTTGGTTGCATCAAAAATCGAGTCATCTCATTGTTACTCTTTAACCATTGTAGCAGTGATCTAAATCTCTTAACAAAGTTGGCTTAATGGCTATTTGTAAATCCTCTAACAAGGTGGCATTTCTAGATTGAAGTGTCTAAAGACCTCCAACAAGGCCACTCCTAATAGGGTGATTAAATCCTCTAATAGGGTCACACCTAATAGTGTATTTTGTAACCTTTAAGAGGGTTGGCTCCTAATAAGGCTCACTTCAAAAGAGTGAAAATCATTTTCTAGTTTCAATTAGTGGGTTTTCCCAAATTGGGTTTCCATGCTAAATCTTGGCGTCACTTGTGTTGATGTGTATGCAACTAAGTTAATTAAGGTTAATCACGAAAATATCTTAAGATTTTCATGTTAAGCATTTACCGAGTTACAACATATTATCAGTATTAATCGAGTGCATGTATGTTTTCTAAGCAACAGTATTTTTAGTAGTATTTGTGTTTTGCGCTGACATTTAAGCGATCTGGGATTTTTTTTAGTGGTAATTGATTCACTCCTCCCCTCGTAGTTACTCCTCTTATATTTCCAACACTTAGTGGGTGTCGAGTTCTTAGTATGTGTCAAGTTTGTGTATGTGCCAAGCATTGTCAAGTGCCAATGTTCACCTTGGTCCTTCTTAGGTTGAGTTGTATGTGTCTGATTCTAATTTGATCTAACCTTGCACATTAATTTTGTGATTTATATTTAATGTATTTTGAGATCTAACTTGTGGCTTGGTTGTGCATTTAATGCAAGGGTTTCTTTAGTTGGTAATTTGTAACAGACTAACTTGTGGTCATGCATGTATTTAAAGGGGTCTTGGGTAGATTCTTAAAGAGGATTATTCAATGAGTAAGAGTTAGATGGAGGGTTAGATTGCAAAGATCATCATTGAAGATCAAAGATTGAATTTTAATGTTGGTCACAACCCAAAATGCCTCAGATTCAAGCATGTATTTGATAATTTGATGAATCAATAAGTATTTTTCTCTTCTTTCTATCTTGGTTGCTACTCTCTATGTTGTGTTTCCATTGTGTTTAATCTTGCAGGTGGCTTTGGTAGTTGGATATTCCTTTGACCCTAGTTTCCTTGGTCCTCCATGCATCACAAGGTCCTTAATTTGAATAATTAAACATAAAACTCTTACTATTCTACTTATCTTGTTTTTGTTTGGTCTCTATTGTTACTCGGTTATAAAATGTATAATTTATAAAGAATTCAATAGAATTTTGACACTAGGATTTTTACATGAAAACCCAATCTGGGAAATGTCACCACTTTTTCACTCTTTCAAGTGATCTCTGTTAGGAGCCAACCCTGTCAAAGGTTACAATATGCACTGTTGAATGTGACATGGTTAAAGAATTTAATCACCCTATTAGGAGTGGCCTTGTTAGAGGAATTTGGTCATTCCATTTAGAATTTTACCTTGTGAAAGCATTTACAAAAACTATTAAGTCCTTCAAATGACTGTTAGATCAACCTCTATTAAAAGGATTTCAATACAAACTATTTACAATGATTAGAAAGAAAACACTAGGGTTTTGATTTGTATGATTATAAAAAAATTTAAAAGTTCAGATCTATGTTTAGCTCAATTTTTTATTCACTAATAAGCTCTCCACTATCATTTTTATTCTTTGATTCACTTAGTGACCCTTCGAGCAATCAGATGTCCCCCTAAAACAATACTTAATCCTTCTTTCTGAGATTTCACTTATCAATATTAACAACATCTTCATAAGAAATCTACTTTAGCTTCATATTCACTCTCACACTTGTGTGTCTCTAATCCACCTTTCTATGTATGTCTCTCTTCACATATGCACTTGCACTTGTACTAGCACTTGCACCTCTTTAAATAGGTAATTCTTGCTTTACCATTTTCCACAATCACTATAGATCTTAGGGTTTACAATTAGGTTCAACATAATTCATTGTATGTGTCCATCTTCTTGATTTTTCTCTAGAAACTTCTCTAAAATCTATCTATTAGGTCTTTACCTAATCTTGAATTCAATGATCCAACTCATCAATATTATCTTCAACATCATTTACATCTCCCAAGAAATCAACTGAGTCAACTAGGAATCATGATTTTCTCATATTTATCTTTAACAATGTTACTCTGTAATCACCAAATTTTGACACTCAGTCGTCACTTAGCACTTAGTTGTTGTAAATCTTTTTGGCTTGGCATCGACTAGCTTGCCTGGTTGATACTAATGCTCGATCAAAACTAGATTTTCTCAGCACTAACTTTGGCTCAGTTGACACTAGAATCAATCGGCATTCCTTAACCTTTTACTCTATTGCTTGTCTTAACTTAACTTTCTTGACATAAATAATCACTTTGCTTTATCAAATTCTATCTAATCAAATGTCCATTTTACCTTTATTTTCATAACTCAACCTTTCCTCTAGGTGCTATTGTTATGATCAATTTCTTAAATCCTCTTCATCAATCAAATAGATATGACATTTAGATTAGGTAGCAATATGTCTTGTCAATAGATATGAGATCAATGACAAACAACAATTCTTCCAATTGTAAGTTTCCAACAATCTTCCTCTTTGGCATTGATGGATACATCTCTACATCTCAATATTAGCAATATCAATGTATCAAATGTATCTCACTTGGTGACCATACAATCCAAAATATTTTCTCCCTCTGAGATAATGGATCTCAAGCTTTTTCTATCTCTCCTTCATTTGGTTAAGTCTCCCTCTCCAGTATATTGATTGAACTATATATTCTCTTCTCTTCTAAGGCTTTCTCTCCCTTTTTTTATTGTATATCTATATCTTGTAATTATGCCTCCCTCTCTATCTATCTCTCCCTCTTTGAAAATAATTCCAAATACGCTTAGCTTTCATAGCTTGAATCTCTTCACACATCTGAGTTATGTAGATTTTTCATGTCTAGTTGATTTTTATCATCTGTCTATGACTGGTCTATTGTGTTGTACTTGACTATCTACCTTAGGCTTTTCCCAAAGTAGAGTTTTATTGCATCACTATGTAAGATATTTTGATTAGCACATGTGATACCATGTACCTTGTCTACTTAACTTTAGTTAAGGTAATCACCCCTAATTTACCTCTAAGATATTCATGAGCATCTTTAAGTAAGGGTTTTTTGAATATGTCAACAATCTATTCTTTGGTGTTCACATATTCCAACTTTACTTCTTTATCTTGAACTAGTTCCCTCAAGTTGTCTTAGTATGTATCACTGGATTCCTTGAAATGTTAATATCACTTATGTTATCACAACAAATAACTACTAGATCTGTAATTTCTTCTTTCATACCTTTTAGTAATTGCTTTATCCACATAATGTTTTAATAGTTCAATATAACTTCCACATTCTCGACTTTAGTTGTTGGTTGGGAAATACAATTTTTTTTTTTTTCTTTTCAATGACACCAATCTCTTTCCTAGAAAGAAGGCACTTCCACTAGCATTTTTTCTGTCATCAATATATTTTACTCAATCTGAGTTAGTGAATACCTTTAATTCTAATTTATCACTTCTGTTGTAATATAGTCCATAGTCTGCTATACCTTTTAGGTATCTCATTATCCTTTACACTGTAATCATGTGAATCTCCTTAGGATTTTCTAAAAATCTAGCAACTATCCCAACTGCTAATGCAATATCTGGTCTACTATGAACAATATATTGCAATTTTCCATGCATGGATCTATATAAGGTATGGTTCACATTAACAGATTCATCATTCTTAGATAGCTTATGTCATATTGACACAAGTGTGATCACTGGTCTTGAATCTTCCATACCAAAAATCTTTAGTGTCTCCTTGATGTATTTGGATTGTGTAATGAAGATACCAACTTCATTTGACATACTTTTAATCCAACAAAGAATTTGATTTCACCAAACATAGACATTTCAAATTCCTTCGTATTTCATCAAGAAATGATTTGCATAATCCTTCTCTTCCTCCAAATATAATATCATCAACAAATATTTTAGATAATAGTACTTTATTGTTCTTACCATTCATCAAAAATAGATTGTTGTTATCATTTGTCTTCTCAAAACCAATCTTCACCAAATAATTATGCAATCTTTCATACCATGCTCTTGGGGCTTGTTTCAATCCATAGAGGGATTTTTTTAATTTACATACCATGTTATTCTTGTCTGGATCCACAAATCCTTCAGGTTTATCAATATATACTTCTTCCTCCATTACATCATTTAAAAATGAAATTTTGACATCCATTTGACATACCTTGAAATTTTTGTAAGCTAAATATGCAAGAAGAATTCTAACTCCTTCAAGTCTTGCCATGGGAAAAAAATTGTCTCCATAGTCAACTCCTTCTTGGTCATATCCCTTGCATACCATTCTTGCTTTATTTCTTGTTACTTCACTAGTCTCATTGAGTTTGTTTTTGAAAACCCACTTTGTCCTAATGACATTTTTATCTTTAGGTCTTGGCACTAAATTCTAAGTATTGTTCTTCTCAGTCTGTTCAATTTCCTCGTTCATTTCCTAAATCCAATCTTCATTGTCTAAAGCATCTTTCACTATTTTGAGATCAAATTGACAAAGCATGTGTCATCTTTGAGTCTTTTTCTTTTCATAATACTTTATTTAGCATCACCAATTAATTTTTCAGGTTTGTGATGTCTTCTAACATACTTTTCTAGCATAGGTAGTTTCCTTCTTTGTTCTTCTACAAGTTCATCTTGGAAATTAATATCAAGCTCATTTTCTCTTCCTTGTTCAGGTTATGGTCTAGCTTTTGCATGCTCAGCATTTTCAATCTAATGGTCATCATTTTCTGTTTGTGACTTGGAATTTTCAGTCTGTTGCTCAGCACCCATTCTCTGTTGCTTAGTAATTTATTGCTCTACAACATTTCTTGTCTACCAAGAGATTGTAGCTTGATTTTCTTTTTCATTAGGAGTTCTTGGAGAATAATCATCCACATAGATTAATGTAATATATTCTTTAAGTTCTTCTTTGCATGAAATGTCACTTCTTTCTGCAAACTCATCAATTTTTACATGTGCACTTTCCACAACTTTGTTAGTGTTAGATTTCAAACATGGGTAAGCTTTTCTCTTAGTGGAATATCTTAGGAATATACCTTCTTCACTCTTTGCATCAAGTTTTCCATTCCTATTATTTTTTAGTATATAGCATCTACTTCCAAATATTTTAAAATATTTCACATTAGGATCATACCCATACCACAATTCAAAACGTGTAGCATTTGTACCTTTCTTGACATTGTTTATACATAGCATTGCCAGGCTTCTTTAGTTTAGGAAATCCTCTTACTTTCTTCATTTTACTAATATCTTAAAAATTATTCTGGAGTTTTTCTGGAATTTGATTGTGTAGCATTTTTTAGCATCAATGTTTCAGATCACACACAGTGATCCATCATCAGGATGAACAGTTGGAGAATAGAACTGTGTTTGATCCAAAATGTTGATGCTAAAAAATGCTACACAATCAAATTCCAGAAAAACTCCAGAATATTATCAATGGATTTTGGAAATCTAATGTCAATTATCCTACAAATTGTCAAATTTTACATGACATAACCTCTTGCACCATAAGCAAACATCTTCTTGTTGTGTAGACAAACATGTCTCATTAGAAAAATTGAGATAAAACATGTTACCTCTTGTATGATCATCACTTCCAACTAGGTTACCATCATCATCATGCATCTTAGCCTTCCTGTTGTGAAATTCAACTCCGTAGCATGATTTGTTCAGATGTAAAACACTCAAAAAATTATAGTTAAGTCCTTGAACCCAATAAACATTGTCACATTTTATCTTGTCAATTAGTTGAATAGTTCCTTTACCTTTTACAACACATGGAATGTCATTACCAAATTTAACACTTCCACCTTTGTTTGGAGCAATGTCCTCAAATTTTTCTTTATCACCATTCATATGATTTGAATATCCACTATCAATTATCTATCTGTCACTTTTGTTTACATATGAAATCAATGTTGTTTTCTCATCTTCATTAGAATCTTCTTTCATAGCAACATAGACAACCTCATCATCATTACTTTCAAATTCATTATCATTTTCTTCTTCAGTAATATAACAAGATTTCTTATCTTTTTCATCCTTATTTCTCTTGAAGTCTCATTCATCTCTTCTTCCTTTGTACTTTATTTCCTTCCTTTCATCCTTATCCTCTTTGTCAGGACACCTAGAAGCAATATGACCTACTTTTTTGTATGAGAAATAGATAATAGGTAGTTTAACTTTGTATTTACTTTTTCCTCTTCCAAATCATTTTACAATGAGGGCTTCAAGTTCATCAATCTCATCATCAGAATTGTCATTGTTACTCTTCACATGTTTTCCTTTTCTTTCATTGTCACTCTTCACATGTTTTCCTTTTCTTTTGCTAAGAACCAATTATGACTTAAAGGCATAGTCAATACTAGTGAGTTGTAGTTATCAAATTTAGACATTTCAAAAGTAGTAAGTCTACCATTTACACCTTCCAAGGTCAAATTTACCTTGTAGGCTTTCTGATTTCACTCTCAAGACATTGTCATCACCTCCATTTATGGTATTTAGTTTATCCCACATTTTTTTTACACTATCACAATCTTTTAAGTCATCAAACTCAGCATAGCTAAGGGTTGAGGCAATCTCCAACATTGCTTCATTGTGTTCTTGCTTTTGTTTTAGTTAATTAGCTATTAGAGGAGTAGTTGTTACCTTCACATACTCATTGTCCACAAAATAATTGATACTAGATATATGCAACCACATCAAGGTTTGTCATGTAGGAAAGTTCTCCTTTTTCAACTTAGGTACATCTCTCTTGTGATTCATGATCTTTGGCTTTAAGTACCTTCAAACTTCTCTCTATAAGCACTATGTGTTGATACCAATAGTTAGAAATGTTTAGAATAACTAAGGGGGGGTGAATCAGTTACTCAAGGTCCTTAAGTACTATTTGAACAATTAAACATAAAATTCTTACTATTCTTCTTATCTTGTTGTTTCTCGGTCTCTACTATTACTTGGTCTCTACTGTAAACCAAAATTACTATTCCAAATATAACATGTTTTGTTGAATATAAAATGTAAAACATATAAATCATTCAACACAAGTTTGACCTTAGGATTTTTACATGGAAACCCAATTTGGGAAAAAACACCAGCAACATGTCACCACTTTTTCACTCTTTCAAAGTGAGATCTATTAGGAGTCAACCCTATTAAAGGTTACAATACACACTATTAAATGTGACCTGGTTAGAGAATTTAATCACCCTCTTAGGAGTGGCCTTATCAAGACTTTGATCATTCCATTTAGAATGTCACCTTGTGAAATGATTTACACAAACTATTAAGAAATGGTTGCTAGGTCAACCTCTATTAAAATAATTTCAATACAAATTGTTTACAATGATTAGAAAGAAAATAATAGGGTTTCAATCTATATGATTACAAGTCACTTTACAAGTTTAGATCTCTATTCAGTTTGAGTTTTTTTTCACTGATACGCTCTCCAATGTCATTTTTGTTCTTTGATTCACTTGGAAACCCTTTAAGCAATCAATCTTCCCCCTTGAACAACACTTAATCCTTCTTTATTATATTTCACTTATCAATATCAGCAACATCTGCATAAGCAATATCCTTTAGCTTTACAGTCACTCTCACACTTGTGCATCTCTGATCCACCTTTCTCTTTATGTCTCTCTTCACACACACACACTCATACTGGCACTTGCACCTCTTCAAATAGGAAATTCTTGTTACCATTTTCCATGGTCACCATAGATATTAGGTTTTATGATCATGTTCAACATGATTCATTGTATCTATCCATCTTCTTGATCTTTCCCTATAAACTTCTCTAGAAGCTATCTGCTAGGTCTTTACCTAATCCTCACCTTGAATTTAATGATCCAACTCATTAATCTTTTCTTCAACATGGTTTACATCTCCCAATAAATCAACCATTACTTTATAATGGTTTAAATAGTAGAATGCTTAGTTTTTCAGGATCTTTTGGGTGAACTTTGATTGACTCTTAAGAGAAAATTAGCATTATTTTCTTCAAAAACTTTTTACTTTCCTAAAGCTTTAATTCATGTTATCATGTTGAAGTTTTTCTATTTGATCTTTTAATTAAAATGTGTGAATGTGTTTCAATGTAAAAGGATATCAATAGATATTGTTAATCTCGTATTGGTTTTGATATATGAGTGATAACACACTTAAGTCATTTTCCTAGTTCATGTCGAACAAGTAGTATATTTTGAGTGTAAGTTGTCAAATATACATTATATGTCAAGTAACTAGTATGTGTCGACTCACTCAAGTGTTGAGCAGATAGTAGATGTCAATTGATTCAAATTTTGAGTGATCAATGGATGTCAAGTCATTCAGAAGCCGAGTTATAGCATTAAAGATACAATGGATGTTGAGCATCAAACACTTCAAGTGTTGAGTAAATAGTTTTGGACATAGTTATTTGTAATGGCACAAATTTCTATGTAAACCATTTTTGAGCCGACTTAAGGATTATTTTACGATTCTAAGATGATAAGGATGAATCTTAATTGTGAATCCCTATGTAGTACATGCAGCCAATCAATTAAAGGGATGATTTGAACAACTAGATGGATGAATTATAATCATTGATTCATACCTAACCCGAAGTCACCTAAGTCTTCTTAAGGAGGACAAACCCTAAATGTAAGGAAATTTGCAACAAAGAATATAATCATTTCCACATAACACATAATAGATTTTAAATAAATAAGGAATTAAAATCCACATGAAAGAGAATTAGACAACATACCCATAAAAATGTGACACAAGATATACCTTTGGAAACCCTCATTGAGGAAAAAAACCCAGCCTCCAAAAGCATCCATCGCCATGTATTATTCAACAAAAATACCATTGCAATACAACCATGGAAGCCTTCAAAGCCATAGCCACAATCGAGCAACCTATGTGAACAAGCATGAATCCACACATCCCATGCCATGCTTCCAACCTTCACAAATGCTCCCTTGGCTAACTTGTCAAGCCTTGTCCCACTTGACTCTTGTCTTTTTGCCTTCTATCTTCTCTCATCAACAACTCGCCTTGTGGTTGCTTATATAGTAGCAAGTCCCACAAAACCACCAAGTAGTATTACATAAATCATGTGCTAAAACCATGTACTACCTAACCCATTGACCCCACATTTAATATTATAAATTAATTTCTTTCCCCAATATTAAATAATTACATGAAATATTATCACAATGTTACAATACAACTCATCAAGTATATCTCATGGGAATCTTTACATGTTGCACATCCATCTAGGTGTAACATAACATAATAAAATAATATAATATAATATAATATAACAATATTATACAATGTGTGCAACACCCATTATCTCAACACTAAACTCTGTATGAATGTAGAAGGAGTGAAGAGAGAAGTTTGCATGTGCAAACTGAGCATTCATGGTGACTAAGGAGTTGTTAATTGAGATACATTATAGAAATAGTTAGAGGAGAATAGAGGAAAGGAATTAGAGGACAGAAGTGAAACATATGATCAAAGAGGATCAAATACACATCAAGAAAGAGGTGATTTGTTATCTAGCAACAGAGTGCTAACCGAAGGATCATTGCTGATACATTATAGCAAGTGAATTAGTTAAATCTCTTAACTAAGTAGTCCTAACAAGTTGTTGTAAATCCTTTAATAAGGTGCTTACTTAATTGTAAATTAAAGTCCTTTAATCATGCACACTTCTAACAAGGCGTTAAAATGCTTTAACAAGGTAAGATCTAACAATCTTGTAAGCCTTCAACAAGGCACACCTTTCGTAGGGTAGATCATAGTTTATGATCAAACATTGTAGCCTTCATTAGATACAATTTATTACTACAGTAGTGGAGATTTGTGGGTGTCATCACCACCCCAATTTTACCTTCTCGTTGGAGGATTTCTGGGTAACCAAATATCTTGTGTCATATATGTGTTGAATTTTATTTTCTTTCATACTATGGATGAATATGTTTAGCTAGCTATTTCAATTTACATGGAAATTGGATATGGATGTGTGGCGAATGAATTTATGGTTAAAGATTTGAAGGATTGATTTTGAAAAAGAATGAATTTATGGCTATGTGAGGTGACCAAGCAGAAAAAGAAAGTTGAAGAGGACAAAGTCATGATTTAAGATGACAAAATGATATTGATCAATAGACTGGAAGAGAAGACATCATAGGTGAATAGGACTACTCACATGCAACTAAAAACATTGAATCAAATGATGATTGCCAAGGACGAATTGAATGGAAAAGATATTGAAATAACAACATTGAAGTTGCAGAATGAACAATTGAGAAACAATCTTAAAAGAGAAAAAGAATTTGTTAGAAGTTTCAACAGATCTAATGAAGCTATCAAGTATTTTGAGAAATTGATGAGATCTCTTAGATCTAATAGTGATACTATTGGATTCGGTTACACTAGTACTGAAGAAGGAGAGTCATCCAAAAGTGGTGAACCAAGGAGCAACAATGGTAAGAACTACAAACCTACTTGTCATAATTGTGGAAAGATAGGTCATACAACAAATGTTTGCAGGAGCAACAATGCAATTTAGAACCCTAAGAAGAAATTCATGGGTAATTGTCACAAGTGCAACAATCAGGGACCTCAGGCACATGAATGCAGAACCAAGACTATGAGCACACAAATATTTGAACGATACTGCTACAACTGTAAGAAGTATGGACATAGAGCATATGAGTGCAGATCAAAGCCTAACTAGTCATCAAACAAGAAAGTCAAGGAAAACCATAGTGGCAGATCCTACAATTGGGATTACAATACAAGGTATAGTTTTCACTATTGTCAAGAGTATGGACATGTTGCTGAAAATTGCACTAGAACACATTTCAAAAGTGACTACAAAAGATGGTTGATTCAAACTACATGTTTTAGTTGTTTGAAGACTGCTCACATAAGTAGAAATTGTCCAACAAGGTCAAAAGCACCAAGAAATGAATTCAATAAAGGCAAAGGAAAGTTTAATGTTGAAGAAGTCAAAGTGAAAATGAACAAGACATGGAGGAAGGAATATTGTAGCACATCAAGTTCAGACCATATCACTTCATCCAATGGATCAAGTGATCATATCATCCCTAACTAGAAAATCATGAGGTATGTATGGGACTGATATTTCAAAGTACAATTATACATCAGTTCCAAGGATTTAGTTTTGAAAAGATCATATATGCATGAAGTAAGATGCAAAGTATTAGTTAGAACTTAGAAAAAATCTGTAAGTTTTCGTGTTGCTGCCAAGCATGAAAATTTTCACTATGGTTACCAAGTGAAAGTTAGTTTTTGTTGAGCTATCAAAGGTGATAGTGTTGGTCGATCTCATAGTGGTTGTTGAGTGTGAAGGAAATTACATGCAAGTTGAGTGAGTCAGAATTGCTATTGGAAGTCAAGTTTACAGTTGTGTAAGCACTAAGCATTAATTCCAAAGTTTTAAGGGCTATATGGTCAATTTTTGACTCAGTTGCAATTATTTGAGATTAAAGAGAACATGAAGAGCTGAAGGCGAATTGGAGAAAAGGATTCAAGAGTTTGCAAACTAAATTTAACTATTACTCGACACCAGTCATCAGATTTTTCTAGGAATTTATCGTGTGTCAATCTATGTTGTTTGAATTTTCACAAACCCTAGTTAGTTGTTATGGTGTCTAGTTCTTCTGTTGTTGTACTTAAGGAAGGAAAGGAAGTTTTGAATGTTCAATTGATAGGTAATAAGATCAAACAACCACATTTCTAACAAAATTCTTGACATTGCATATAAAGGAGACATGTCTGGTGCATTATCAATGATACCACCACAAGTTTTGATGATACTAGATGTAAGGTGTTGCTACACTTGTAAGGTTGGAAGCATTGGAGATATGGAGACAAGAGATGTTTATGGAAAACTGTGTGAAAATGGAGTATTGAAAGAAGAATGCAAGGTTGTAGAGAGGAAAGGGTTAACTCGTGCCCTAGATTTTTTAAACGTGTTCAAGACAAAATGGATAAAGATTGTTCTTAGTAGAATTCATGAAAATTACATATGGTTGGAGGATGGCCCTATCAAAATCAAAGAAATGATCATTCATACAATGACGGGGTATCTAACCCTAGATAGACCTAAGACAATAAGGAGTGATGCAAAAGAGGCAATTGAAAAGAATACAGGGGCACTATGGAACAAGAAGGGGATGACCATAGATACAATTATTAATCCCCTAATTGCTTTTGCAATAAGAATTATTGCACATAATTTCTTCCAATCTAGTAGGTTAAAAAGTGTACCATGTATGGCTATGGATTTGGGTTACAAGATAGTGAAGAAAGATCATTCTTATGACCTTTCCAAGTTACAACTCCAGCAGTTATCTGAGAACTTGGGAGCCATAAGGAAAAATAAAAGTGCATAATGTAAATTTGGTTCAATACTTGTTTGTATATTTTTCTATGTGCAGAAAATTGTTCCCTAGTTTGGGAAAATAGCTTGGAAAACTAACAGATCGGTTGCAGTGCAGATTGGTGAATTCATAGAGCAACTAGGAGATAATTTTGAGAGTGTGATGACTAGCTATTTTGAGGACTTTAAGAAGTCAATGAAACAAAGATAGAGGATTCCAGTTTCACTAGTTGAGAAGCATTTAAATGATGTTTGTTTTCTAGTTGATGTTGATTTCACTTATGTTCAAGTTGTTGTTCCAAGGGTGAGATGGCTCAGACCACTGCCTTATGAGATTAATGTTGATGAGGCATCTACAACCATCACGTACTAGAAGAAGAAGTAGATAAGGATGTTACTGCTTTTGGATACTATGATGTAGCAAAGTCAAAGATCACAATGGACTTAAAGATAGCTTCTATGATGAGGAAGAAGAATAAACTTGTGAAAAAGCTCAAAGAACAATTTGGTGAAGGGGTAGAAGGAGATGAGGAAGAAGAATATAATGAAGATGATGAAGATGCACCTACCCAAGCACCACTTTCTATCACATAGGGTCAAAGTGAGAACCAAGGAGAAGAAGATGAACAAATTGATGAAGGTGTCAAGGGGGAATAAGCCAATGAAGAACCTGTTTCCATAGAAGAGAAGAAGAGGACAGTAAAGAAATCAACAACAAGAAAACCTAAAAATGTTTTGAAACCTTCACAAAAAAAAGCCTATAGTTCATGTTACCATGGCTAGCACAAGAGCTACTACCAAAAAGACTCGAGAGGTTTTGAAGCCTAAAGTCAAGAGAGCTATTACAACTACAAAAGAAGATGAACCTAAGTAGAAGCAAAGAAGGAAGTATATTTCCCTAGTTGAATTAGATGAGGAGAGGATTGAGTCAGATGATAACAGCCAATTTAAAGGGGTGAGTCATTGTCCCTCTTTTGTTTTGGACTACTTGTGTGAAAATATTAAGAATAATGCTAATTTAAGTGGATTCATACATTTTGAGTTTGATAAACTTGGGAAGTTAGATATGGATAAAGTAGCAGAGTCTATATATGCCATGATGGCAAGTTTTATGATGGCTCCAATTGAGATTGACATCCATCTACCAAAGAGCCTATATGATAGAATTGAGCAAAGATAGAAATATAGTCTCACAACAAAGAGAAATATTAGAGAGACTACACTTGCAAGAGTGATGCCAGATTTGGACAAATCTGAGATGAAAAAATCTATTAACAAGTATAAGAGAATATTTTCTCCAAAGTATCGAGCTTTTAACATTTTACAGAATGAGATTGAAGTTGTTGTTCAAAAAACTACACAAATATGGAAAGTAATTTATGGGTTGACAATACAAAAGGCTATTGAGAAAGCACCTAAGGAAGTAGGTGAAGAAAAAGTAGAGGAAAAGGTAGTTGAAGCAACCAATGATGAATATGTGATGGAAGTACATGGGGAAGGCACTACATAGGCAATAGTTGACAAAGAGCAACAACAAGAATAGAATGTACCCAGTCCTCAAACAGATATAGTAAAGATTAAGGATGTTTCTGACACCACCATTTAGAACATCAATCCCCTAACAAAGGAGGATATGTAGATGATACTGACTGATTCCACCATCAAGGAACAATTATATAGTTATCCTGTGTTGGTGAGTGTGGATGAGATTGTGAAGGAAAAATTGGCATCTGCAAGGGAGAAAACACAAGCATTATCAAGTGCCCCCTCTCAATCTACAAAGGTGCAACCTATGATGTCTATTGTAGTATACCACAAGAAGGACACATTGCCTTCACATATCAACACCAAGGTACCAGCAATTACAATAATTGAGAAAGAAAGGACACCAGTCCAAATAGGTCAAGAAGCCACTCTTGCACCTACACCATAAGCACAAGGTGGAGAAGAGATCAAAGAAAAGGAGAAGGATAGGACTAAAGATTCAATATTGAGTAAGAAACTAGAGGAAGAAATAGCAATACAGACATTGGCTACCTTACCAGACACTACTACTCCCACTTCTAGTCAAGCAATTTATAGGTCGAGTACTAAAGCTACACCTTTGCAAGCATCGAGGCCAAGTCCTAGCACATCTAAGGTTGCTGAGTTGACATCCTATGGTGACATTAACTTAGATGAGGTGATTGAGTTACCAAAGTATGATCTTACAACAATCACAATAGAGAAAATGAGCATATTGCAAGATGCTCTAGGAAGGAAGAAACACCAAGAACTGCATAGAAGGGATCACAGGTAGAAACAAGCACTTCATGACATCGAGGACATATTTCTTAATGCATCCAACCTCCCTGCACCTGATGAACCTAAGCCAATCATTGAGCAATTGGAAAATATTATAGAGCAGATCAATGATGAAGACCTAGATACCAATGTCAAATTATTGGAATGGTCTGAGAAGAAGTTTCAAACAAAGGTGGATGAACAAATATCTAGTGGCATTTCACTACACTAGGTTGAGATAGAAATTAATATTGAAGTTGTGAAGAAGATGTTGGAACACATTTTCTCTCTTTACACCAAGTTGTGTGATGTTCCCCTGTTGACACAAGAAGTGCAGAGACAATTGACCATCTGGAGGGAGATCTAAAGAAAACGGGTAACATTTCAAAAATTTGTTATCAACACAAGGTCAGTTAGCATCTTTACATGCTCAAGATGCAAATATTAGGGCTACACTGATCAGCATATAATCCATGTTAACCCCTCATATGGAGGTGTTACATAAGGAACTAGCTTATGCAGAGACATTATTGAAGAAAGATCCCCATCTTTCTACAGATGAAGGCTAAGTCACCCTTGTTGTCGAGTTAGACATGCAGATAAAATCTCTGGAGCTAGCATGTGACAACTGGGATGCTTCGCTGAAGATGGAGGTCCATAAATCTTTCTTGGACAAACACATAATTTGTGTACAACCCATGACATAAGTGTCAAAAGGGGGAGAATACATGAAAAGAGAGATAAGTTTTGGGGGAGGCCAAATAGAGACTACAGAGGCAAAGTCAGCATAGTCGATATACTGAGTAGGATTATTCAGAATCAAAATCAAACTAGAATAATCAACTCAGGGGGTGTTATAGAATTTTTTGAGGTAGGACTAATAAGTCATAAATGTTTTTGCTAAATTTTGAATTTTTTTTGAAATTTTGGAAAGTCAAGTACTACAATGGAGATTATCTAAGTTATACTCACAGGCTAAGGTTATTCATGCATGACCAAGTGTTTTTTCCACATTGTCACTCATGTCAAAGGGGGAGATTGTTAATCTCATATTGGTTTTGATATATGAGTGACAACACAATTAAGTCATTTTCTTAGTTCATGTCAAACAAGTAGTGTATGTCGAGTGAAAGTTGTCAGATATATAGTATATGTCAAGTAACTAGTAAGTGCCAAGTCACTCAAGTGTCGAGCAAACAGTAGATGTTGAATCATTCAATTGTCAAGTGATCAATGGATGCCGATTCATTCAAAGGTCGAGTTATAGCATTGAAGATACAGTGGATATCGAACATCAGACACTTCAAGTGTCAAGTAAACAGTTTTGGACATAGTTGTTTGTAATGGAACAAACTTCTATGAAAATCATTTGTAATGACCCCTTTTTAATTCTTTGACCTGGTAATCAAAAATTAATATAGGTTTAGGAAGTCATTCAAGTTAAACATGCCTTGGATCCTTATTATTATTCAAAATTGAGGAATTGAGCATTATAATTTAATTAGTTTAATTTATTTAAGAAGTTTCATCCTATAGTGCCAAGCAATCTTCTCTCTCTGGGTATGACTATTTGGAGACGGTAGATTGACGGTGCAAAGGGCGCGTGAAACAAGCTACAAGCGGCTCCCTAGAGGATACCGTCAAGTGCTCAAATTTACTCTGCCTCTCCCTCCACCCACTCCCTATCTAAAGATGTCATAGCTCAGACGAGAGCAAGCTTCCTAGACTATAGTTGAAGATACATTTAATGGTAATCCTTAAGATTATTGTAATGTAACGATATCTCATTATTGTTATACACATTGCTACAATTAAAAATATTTAACACTGTGTGTGTGTATATATATATATAATTATATATTATATTATGTCTAAATGTTTATATTGAACTGATTTCATCTTATGTACATTCATGAATCATTTCTATCAACTAAAGTTGATGGAGGAAGAGCTTTTATCTTTGATTGAGCTTTATGATACATATGTTCCCCCTCAACAGTGTGTGTAGCTCATAATAACTTTATTAATAATGAAATCCATTAGCGATAATATAAATGTTTACCACAAACTTGGAAATACATTATTGTGGGCAGAATTCAAATATCATACCTGATGGAATATGTGCGCAGTGTGATCAGCCTAAGGTGTAGAGATTAGTTATCTCTCATATGCTGCACAATTGGTTTCCAGAGGGAAGATCTTCAGACACCGAGCGCGGTTTATGATATTATTAGTCTTCCTTCTTCACCGGGTATTTAATACTATGTTCACTTTGATTTCTCTCACTTTATCGCTTGATTTGTATATGTTGTATTCCACGTCCTCTCTATCTTCCCTGACCTGACCCTAATAAGGGTATTTATGTATCATTTGGTACTCACGATTGTAAAGTCATGACTTATATATATGATTTATAGTTTTAACTTTCTTATGTGCATAATGCTTATATTATGATTATTCAATTAGTGTTATTATATTTATGTAGTAAGCACTTTGTAATCATGTGTAAGTATTAAAATAATAATAATGAGTAGATTAGGGTTTTCTTTAAAAGAATGTTTATGTGGGACTTGGAGATTATGAATTTAATATTAATAATATCTATTATATCTTGTATGCTATTTGATTGATATAATTGAACAATAGTGCTATATTTATATATATGCATTCTTAGGTCATCCCATAATGAATATTAATTATATTATATCAATAATATAACTATATTGATTATATTTTTATTAATAATATAATTATATTACTTATATATTATATTATTATTATAAAATATATTTTTTATATTAATATTAATACTAATACATATAATACACAATGTATCTATTTTATGTATTTACATTATTAATCTGAATATTATATTTTATCACTTAATATGATATTTAACATTTAATTTCCATATTAATATACTACACTATTATTAATATTATATTATTATTTATTTATTTATTTATTTATTTATATGGATCTTATCGATGGGGACATCGCACCATTTCTAAGATGACTTAAGCATTGTTTTATGATTCTAAGATGATAAGGACGAATCTCTACGCAATAAATGTAGTCAATCAATTGAAGGGATGATTTGAGCGGCTAGACGGATGAATTGCAATCATTGATTCATACTTAACCCTAAGTCACCTAGGTCTTCTTAAGTAGGACAAACCCTAAACTTTGTATGAATACAAGAGGAGTGAGGCAAGTTTGCATGTGCAAACTGAGCATTCATGGTGATTAAGGAGTTGTGAATTGAGATACATTGCAGAATCAGTTAGAGGAGAACAGAGGAAAGGAAATAGAGGACAAAAGTGATACATTTGATCAAAGAGGATCAAGTACACATCAGGAAAGAGGTGATATGTTATCTAGCAATAGAGTGCTAACTGAAGGATCATTATGATACATTCTAGTAGGTGAATCAGTTAAATATTTTAATAGAGTAGTCCTAACAGGTTGTTGTAAATCCTTTAACAGGGTGCTTACTTTGTTGTATGTTAAAGTCCTTTAATCAAGCACACTTCTAACAGGGTGTTGAAATCCTTTAACAGGGTAAGATCTAACATTCTTGTAAGCCTTTAACAAGACAAACCTTTCATAGGGTAGACCATAATTTATGATCAAACATTGTAGCCTTCATTGGATACACTTTATTATTGCAATAGTGGAGATTTGTTGGTGTTATCCCCACCCCATTTTTACCTTCTCATTGGAGGATTTCTGGTTAACCAAATATCTTGTGTCATATATTTGTTGAATGTTATTTGCTTTCATAGTATGGATGTTTAATTTTCTATTTGAGTTTACATGCAAATTATGAGATGGGTGTGTGGTGAATGAATTTATGGTTAAAGATTTAAAGGACCGATTCACTAATTCACAAACCCCGCAACCACCCCACCCCCCCCCCCCCCCCCCCCCCCCCTCAAAGTTTACTTTCGCTATTGTATTTCCAACAGATGCACATGTTAAAGTTTTCTTCGATCTTTATGGAATGTGGGAATCTTATCAATGGATGAGTTCCTACGAGGTATCAAAAGTTAGTGAAAACTTTTTGTTCAAGATTTCTTCATGTGAGTTGTATGCCTTTGCAAGCTTTCTTGTTAAAATCCCACCTCTATTGCTTTCTTGTTAAAAACAACTTCAAGTTAGTGTTTAGTTATAAATCATATGAAGGTAGTTGTTGCCTTTGATAATAAAAAAGATATGTTGAATAGATTTCCTGATTCTTACTGCTTCTATGTTGTAACTTGTTGGCCCTAGGAATCGATTTAAAGACCCTAAACATCGTATTCAGTTTGCAATAAATGCTTTTCTTTGACCTAAAGTTTGATACATCCTCTTGTCACTTTCATCTCTTCCCATGACAAGGAATCATCTGATGTAGTGCTTATTTGATTT
The DNA here is from genome assembly GCA_028749045.1 of Cupressus sempervirens. Taxonomy (NCBI): domain Eukaryota; kingdom Viridiplantae; phylum Streptophyta; class Pinopsida; order Cupressales; family Cupressaceae; genus Cupressus; species Cupressus sempervirens. The sequence goes on from CM053789.1 coordinate 680,190,453, forward strand.
TGTTGATCTATAAATTCTCACTATTGTATTTATATTATAGTATTATAGTCAATACAAATTAGTTTATATAATGTATTAAGTACTATTAAATAATTTGTTCGTCAATATTCAACAAGTATCTATTCTAAACAACAAAAAACAATGTCAATTATGTTAATTATATATGTGCCCAACACATCAAACAACTATAATCTTCATCCACATACTAAAATCATAGTACATTCAACTCAAGATTCTCAAGATTCTCATAACTGTAGATTGATTGCCAACCTATCTTTACAATACTATATGAGAGCTTGTATATCAGCAAAAGGATAAATACTTCCATTGCAATACTACCCAAACAAATACCCACCCATATTGTAACACTTGCTTATGGAGTACAATTATTCTCGTTAATTAAATTTGACTTCAAAATTCTTGTATGTTGTTCTAACATGCTGAGCTCCCACCACTACTGAATCTGATGGGACATAAGCAACGAAGTAGCACTTATTTAAGTACTTCAGCGAGGAGTACTACATTTATTTTTGTAGTACAAGAAACAGAAAAAAATTTAGTGAAGTGATGAAACTATAAAAGATATTCCCTATGAAAAGTGGTCCCCTAGGAAATGTTAAGTGCTCCGTTCATTTTGAATGATGCGCAGCCGGCCACAATCTTCCATTATCTTTTGCGAATTTCTTTACGTCGCCACTTTCCATGGAGCCGACAAAATAGAAGGCTCCAACCAGGTTAATATTTAATATTTAATATTCACAGAATATTATGCTTTGATTGTGGCCGTCTACAAAAGTGGGCATTACAATCACATAGCGTGTCTTCTTTATATGTGCCAAAACTTAGTATTAAATACTACAAAGGGCGAAAAGGTATTTAGTTTTTATATGATAATAAATATTGTCCTTGGTAGAGGGGTGTACAATTGATTCATCTTTCACAAGAGCTGTCACTTCCAGTATGGTCACATCAAAGAGTATGAATCTATGTCACTTTATAGTTCTTAAGAGTATTGGAACTTATTAAGATTATCATATATAAAAGGTTTAATGTATACTAAGATTTTTAATATAATTTTAGAGGAATGGTAGAAAGGTAGAATTCTGGGTCATATTGATTTCACAGCAATAGATTCTCTCTTTCTTAATCTCTCAAGTGATTGGTGTCTAATACTATCTCAATGTACAAATCTACCTCCCACCGAGCAAATAGCAATTAGACTAATCAAAACTTTTTACAATAGTGAAAAGAACTTTAGATGAATTAAATCCCCAACCTACCTCATATTTGATCATCCCTTTAGAAGGTCACCCATAAAAATGTTTACCCCTTCTAATTTGTCCCTAATATTTCAACCTCTTTGTTGAAGATGGGACACCCTGATACTCATTGTAAAGTGATTGTTCACTATGCTGTAATCCCCAGAAAAAAGGTGTTTCTTTTGACATGCCTATCAATTAGGATATCACAACAAACCAATACAAAGGAACAACTTTTAAAACACACAAAACCCTCAATAAGATATGGTGACATTTATATTCAATGGCCTTATTGCAATCACAAACCATGGTTTCTCTCTAATTGCATTCCATCAAATGTAATTACCCTATAAAATCAAGGGAGCTATGTTAAGTCTATCAAAATCTTATAAATGGTTAAAAGTTGAGAAAACCAAAAAAAAAATACAATAAAAGTTAAAATGGCAAAAAAGTTCTATAACCAAAAAAATATGACTAGCATATAATATAAACAATTATGAATCAACGTGAAAGAAGAAACTCACTAATCATTCTCAATTAATAAGGCTAACCAAGATGATCTCTTGAGTGACCTTAGCTACGTAAAGTGATCTAAGGAGAGTGGCAAGGGCACCTAAGCACCAAGACCCCTCAACTTTGGTGGCTAGGTAGTGCTAAAAGGTGTGATGCTACCCAGCCATGTGGAAACCCCAAGCACCAAATGCAATCAAATTTAAAAGGAAATTTCCAAGATGCAAATACAAAAATAGTTCTAACCTTAGCATCAACATAAGATAAATTAGGGCAAAAGAGAATTTTTAACTTTATTCTCATACCAATTCTATAAGATCAATGCCCCCATTTGTAGTGCTCTATTAATTATTTGTTTATATTGTGTTACCATCTATCTATATTATCTTGTATCACTTCTTTTCTTCCATATCCTTTGTTTATTGTTGCAATTGAGAATTGCCCTTTTCTCCATTTTTTGTCTAAATGGAGTACATTTTTTTCTTCTATTTTTTGTGTCCCTTCATCATTTCCATAGATAAGAGTAAGTTGACATAGGTAGACATTGAACACCACAGCAATGATACATCATATTGTCCTTCTTTTCATAATATTGTGCTAACCATTTATTTAAAATACATTTAAGTTGATTCAATTATTTTCCAGGTTACTCATGCAAATTGAGACAATGCAACAAAGGTAGCATTTCTCTAACCCCACATCAATAGTAAGTTCTCTTCTCATTCCTTCATTGTTTCTCTATTTATTGTCATGCCACATGTCATTATTCAATTTATTGGGTGCTAATGTTGGACAACAAATAGTTAAGTAAATGTAAGTGCAATTCCTAGAGGCCTATTTTTGAAATGATGTTATCTTCTTTGTACTCTACCACACCTTGGAGCAATATCTAAGCACACAAAATTGCATGGATCAACATACACATCTAATGGCAATTTGGAAATCCAACTAATAACTCATATAACATACTCATATCCCCCCACAACCATTTTCATCTTGATTGAATGACTTCTTAGTATCTTAATTTGCTCTCATTTGCATGTGCTTCACTCTTGGTTTTATTATTCTTGGTTTTCTTGTTCTTCTAGCTTTCTGAGATCACCATTTCCTATATTACAGACCTTAAGGTCACCTAGACATTAAGCTATAGGATAATCCAAGCAACATACCTTAGTAAAAGGGGTGACCAACCCTCCAACATAGCATCCCTATCGTACATTGGAATATGTGTGAAGCATTTAAGTTTGTTTGATGTTTTCCCATTTTCCCACCTAAGCTTTATCATTTCTAATTGAAATAATTTTCTTTCTTCTTCCTTTAAAGATTTCAATTATCTTTAGTTGGACTTTGTATATCACCTTTTATTTATATAAACCCCCTCTCTCTAGTTCGTGAGGGGGAGATTTCATCTATTTACTTAAATGACCCCACTTTCTAATTCATTTGAGAGAAGAAATTGTGAATGAAAACTAGTTCCTTTAAAGTACAAAAGAAACTTTGAATCTTTTTTCAATTCTTAAATTTTCATTTGAAAGATTCATTTATTTATAATGATTAGATCACCCTAATTTGTTTAAGATTATAACACCTTGTTGTTTTCTAGTTTAGAATTTACTTGAGAAAAAATAAATTAAAATTAGTTTATGCATCATACAAATAGACTAGAAAGTTTCTTTGAAAGCGTTTCTGAAAAATTGATAACTATAAAAAGCATAACATGTGCAAGTCATATGGAAATAATTAAACACAAGATATAAGTACAAACTTCATTTCAAAAAAGGAAAAAGAAATACAATTACACTATCTTATATGTTTAGCATTCTTGCAATTTCACAACCTACAAAAAGCACACAACACAAGACGAGAGAATTTGTTGATTCGGTAGTAGGCATTTAGCAATCATAACTTCAGCAAAGCTCGTAAACATGTCAAAATCACTCTTCCAAGCTTCATGTCTCTCATTCAACATTTTACCTCAAGTTTCTCAAGGATTTAGGAAGATTGGAATGAGTCAATATTGAAAGAAAGAACTCAGAAGATTATGACCCATCTTACACATGTTCGAGAATGTAGATAAGAAAATAGTTTTGCACAAGGAGAAAATGCCTAGTAGGTAAAATTAAGCGAGTATATAAAGACTAGGCTTAACACAATAATGCTCGAGACACGCCTATAATTTGAACATTTGACCCAAAACGCAATATCATAAACTACCACTAGGTATCATTCCTTGTGGAGTGGTGATATACCCTATGTCAAATGATCGTGTTACTATCACTCACCAAGGGGCCCTTGCATATAAAGGGGGTAATACATCAAACTCACAATTATTGAATTTGTTATTATAGTGACAATAGTTTGATTTTTTTGTTAGAAAGGGTGTTTTGCACGAGTTATTCCAAGTGCACATCATCAATTTTTTGTTGATCCAAAATAGAATTTGCCAAAATTATACTTAAGAACTCACAACATACTCAAATGAAGAATGTGTCCCAATATAGTTATCAAATATACCAATACAAATAATAAATTTAAGAATGTAGTTGACAACCATATAATATTTTGTTCCATTGAAATAACATAATTTATGGATCATCCTTTTATTAGAAGATTATGTGTGGAGTTGTGATAGATCCCATGTTTGATAAGTCCAACATTTTTTAGTTTTATTGAAACATCATTTATGGAACATCCTTATATTGAAAAGTTACACATGCAATTGTGATATATATCATGTTTGTTTGGGCCAACCTTTTTTCAGTGTATGATAAAACTTATATTGCCACAAGAGCCAATGAGAGAGCACATAACTCTCATAAAAGTGGTTTATGTCTTAACATCCTTGAATGTCTCTCTCTTGTTCAATTAATTTAGAATTTTCCATTTTTGTGTAATGCCCTTGTAAATTAGGGCATCTTGTGTAACAGATGGAAGGGTAACTAATGAAGTTTGAAGACCCCTGTGGTGCATCTATGGATGAATGTTTTGATTAAGTAAAAATAGGTTTTGAAAGGACTCGAAACCTTTTAACAAAGGACAAGAAAGATATATCAATGAGGATCATAAAACAATTATGGAGAACCACCCGACAAACTAGAGGGACATGCTAGAGTTCCCAACAAGAGGGCAACTAGCCTAAGAAGCCATAAACCATCAAGATTTACATTTCGGTCTAGTCTTTTGTGAACGTAAAGACATATTAAATGAAGGTTTGGAAGATTTTCCTTTTTTTTCTTTAACTGATGTCTAAACATCCTCCACCTTCCTAGCAACCTTCTGCCAATCCCCACTAACCCCCAAAACCCTTGCAGCAAGAGAAACACTAGCAACAGTGTTCTGGATAGAGTCAGCAACAGAAAAATGAATAGCATCAACATTCTGACTCAAAGCTACCAAAGGGACAGCAATTGAATCAACAAAAACAGAAGTAGGCGACAGGTCAGAAACAACATTCTAATTCAAATCCGTCATAAGGACAGTTTTTGAATCATTAGAAATAGCAACAAAATCCTCAGCCAAAGTGTCAATATGAGAAGAGTTATCCGACCCATCCACATTTTTGGATACTTTCTGAACTGTATAGTGATCATCTGAAACCCCCAACCACCAAGAAGGTGATATCTTGAATCTAACCTTCTTAAGGGAGCATCATGCAACTAGATGGCCAATCTTATGACATTTCCTACATCTGAAAGGAATACCCTCATAATCAAGAAGCTGAATCCAAGAACCATTTGGAGAAGCCAACTTCAACAAAGCTAGGAGCCCCTTAGAGACATCCATCTCCACCAGGATGCAAGCATATGTTGTCCTATAAACATTGGAAGAAATCGAATCAACCAATATGAAATCCCCAATGACATCCCCCATAGCCTCCAAGACAGAATCCTGCCAAAAGTGAAGGGGAAGATTTGGCAACCGCACCCAAAAAGGCATCTTATTAAAGGTTTCAGTAGTTGGATTAAATGTTGGGTATCAAGGTTTGGCCATCAAGAGAAACCTTTCTTCCCAATAAAAATCACGGCATGGGATGGCATTTATGTCATCGATATAAGAAAATTTTACAATAACAAAACCCCTTACCACAAGGTAAATCTGCACAACATCTGAAATTATTGGTTCCCAATATTTGGAAATCCAAGCATGCAGATCCAAAAGAGAGGGCCAACAATCCCTAAAATGAAAAATAGCAGTTGTAAAAGAGTAATTCACCACATTTGTTTTGATCTCATCAACAATATCTTGTTCAAGATGAAGCACAAGCAGATTACTTACAGGAACAAGTTTAGTTGATCGACTAACAGCAAGCACAGTCGAACACAGCCCCTTTCTCACAAGACCAATAATATATGCCTCATACACAGCCACATCCGCATACGAGAGAGTAGATCGAATAGGAGAAGCATTCACAACATGAACAGTTGGACCAACGGGTGCAAGACCAACAACCCGAGCTGCAGTAGCCACAACTGAAGGGCAAAGGAAATTAGCAACACCAAGGGTGGAAGCCTGAGTAGCGATGCAGGAGCAGCTAGGCGTGAGTAGTAGTTAGAATGAGAGGCTTCTAGGTTGTCGTAGGAGCCAGAGTAGCAGACACCAAAGCCTAAGCGGGAGTCTTCATGGGAGGAGTGAGAGTCTTCATTTTGAAAAAAAGAAATGACATTCTCTAGAAATTGTTAGCCTATCTTGGCTGATATCTATGGATGAACGTTAAGAGATTAGAGGGATGGAATAATTGATAGGTTGTGAAAGAGAAACTGTAGAATAATGAATATTATGCAAGTTCGTTGATGCAAAGGCTAATGAGGTGTAAGCATTAAAAAAATTGGTGGATGTTGTATGAGGTGAACTACGGGTGACTGTAGATTAGTGAGATGAAATAGGAATAAATGTCAGTGTATCCTATGAAACATAAAACTCTGAAGAGTGTGTGTTGTTGATATTTCCACTAAGATGTTAAAAGATAGAAAAGAAAAGACATTTTAGAGGTATACTAGTGTAGATAAGGGTACTACTCCACGAATGGGTAATGGTGGTTAGAATGGATAATAGTAGATGATGGCTCAATATTGGAAGGGATGTATTAGTACTAGCAATTTGTAACATATCTAATTCATATGACTTGTTGAACACATTGTGATTCACACTTGTAAGCTATGTAAATTTTTAGTATTGGTCACACTAGAAAGGTTATTTATAAAAACAAGAGACGCAATGTGTCAATTTTCCTCCCTAAAGCTTATTTGTTTGAAGAGGTGTAAAATTATAAAAGATTGAAAAGAAAATGAAACGATATACAATTTAAGTTTACATTTGATCAATCAGAGGGGAAGATAATTCATCAAATTGCTACATCATTTCATCCCCAACTCAATTCGAAACATATGCTATATGCTTGCTCATTAAGGAGAGGGATGAAAGGAAGAATGAAGTAAAGAAAGGAACCAATCACATTTTTAAGGTATTGCTTGAATTTGGTGGAGTTAGTTGATGTATTACATGAATAAATAAAAAATAATTGTTAAAATAATTATATATTGTATGCTATCAATAAATATAAAAATATTAAAAGTTAGATTTTGTTTACAGTAACAAAAGTTAATAATTGAAACAAATTTTAAAAAGATAAAGAATGAAAAGATAAGAGATGTTTATTTTTAAATTTATGATTACAAAACTAAGCATTTATGTTCATTAAAATTCTAATATTAATTTTGATAACAATATAAAATATAATTTAATTATCACATCATAAGTTTTATACAATATAATATAATATAGTCCTATTATCTACTTATATTAGTTCCTGCCAAAGACAAGATACTGTTGTATCCATTCAGCTCGCTTTTCCAATTAAATCGACCACTCATGGAATAAAATTTTAAAAAGTTAAAAGGCATTTCAAATATTTACAGCTTTTCTTTATTTTTCAAGATTTTATAATTCACATTTTTGAGTAATCCTATTGACCTATGCTAATTTTGGTAGGGATAAAAATCAATTTCCCTCGACAAAAAATACCACATACATGTCATGTCATGATATTAATGACACTTTATGTCATGCATTAATATCAACATTATATTTTTATAATTACCATATGTTAATTTGATTTTTTCACAACATATGAAAGACAAAGAACATTGTCATTAATACACAATAAATGTGTAACTTTTCATGTCTAAAACAAGATTTTTATTACATGTTAAAAAATCTCTATTTTTCGTGGGAGAAAATTGAGTTTTAAGCTTACCAAAATTATCAAGTTGAAGAAAAATACACTTTATATAATCATATAAAATCAAAAATAATTATAAACTATAGTAATTGCATTAATTCTTTGATATAAAGAGATAATTTAATTGTAAAATTAGACTAAATGATTGCAATAGTAGCCTGCCTTTGGCAAGAACTACCCAGTTGGCCACATGAGCTTCATTATCATAAATATGTATCATTCTCTCCTTTGTCAACGTTGACATTAGTATAAACATCAATCTCATTAGATATCACATTTGTTTGGACCAAGCTTTTCATTGCAAGCTAAAACTTATGCCACCACAAAGCCTAAAGAGAAAGTGCATAACAAATAGTAGTTTACATATTAAAATCTTTGAATATCTCCCTCTTGTCCAATTGATTTAGCATTTATTACTTTTGTGTAATGGCCCTTAATTAGGGCACCTAATGTAGCATTTATTATTTTTGTGTAATGGCCCTTAATTAGGGCACCTAGTGTAAAAGACAGAGGGGAGGGGTAAGTAATAAAGGTTAAGGCCAAATGGATGAATATTAAAGAGAAGAGGTATGGAATAAATGATAGATTGTTAAAAGGCAATGGTACAATATTGAATATTATGTGAGGATGTAGATGGAGAGATGAATGAGGTGTAACACCAACATGGAGCAAATTGGTGGATGTTAAAATAGGTGAATTAGGTGTGATGGGTTAGCGGGTTGAAATAGGAGTAAATGTTTAATGTATCATATGAAATATAAAAATAAAGGTGATTAGTGGAGATTAGTGGAGATAAGGGTAGCACTACATGAATGAGTAATGGTGGTGGAATAGATTGTAGGAGATCATAGCTCAATGATGGAAGAGATGCAGCACTAGCAATTTGCAAAATATCTAATCCATATGGCTTGTTGAACACATGGTGATTCACAATGGAGCACTGATCACACTAGAAAGGTCATTAATAAAAACTAGTTTCTCACAAGAGCCTCATAATCATAAATTTGTATCATCCTTCCATTTATTGTCAACACGGGCAATACCATAAACATTGGTCTCATTACATTGAGAAGCCATATTAGATATAAGACCTTCATTTATTATTAGTATGGTGAGTAGCTTGTAGCATAAACAAAATATGGAAAAGATATAGCTCAAAACTAGACTTTCAAATCTACAAATAAAAGAAAGCATTTGTATATTAGGCATGGAAACAATGCCCAAATAGAATAGCCAAGGGATGGTTTGGTCAAGAAGAGAGATAACAAACATGAAGCTTAAACCATAAAGAAAATGTACATCAATGGAAGTCGCAACAACTCTAGCAAATATCTAATATAAGATCATTAGTTTTTTTTAAACACATTTAAAAACACTAAAATAGTAAACATATAATCTTTGGAGTAAAACCGCACTACCATATAGGATTGGACTCAATAAGAAACATAATTGTTCCCTATGTTTACTCTAGTCTAATCAAATGAAATGAATAAAACTAAGCATCATTAATTGATAGTGAAAAGGGCTATCAATTCAAAATTGAAAGCTAGAACTAGGAAATTAAATGTGATAAATAAGTTGATTTTAGCCTCTAATTTTAATGAAGATTTATGTTACTCGTATCACACTAAAATCTACTAATCTAGAGACTAGAGGATCACCTCTCAATGTTTGTTTTTCCTCATATTCATAGCACTTTGTGGATCTTAGATTATTCACTAAGTGCAAAAATAGTCTAATTTATGCAGTTCTAATCCCTTGTCCATTCAATTTGTTTCTATCTGCCATGCTATACTAAAAATATAGTTCGTAATTTAAGAATATTTTCTACTTTAGTTAGATATAGTGTGGTAGATGCTCCACCCAAACAATTAAAAAGGAATTTTACGAGTATGCATACTTATTAAAAAAGAAATATGTCAATATGATAAGAAATAGTACGTGCATTGAATCAAACCTAGTGCTTGAAATCTTAACAAACTAAGACATGGAAAGTAATGTTGTGAGATCAAATGATGAATATTTAGAGGTCAATTCAATTACTAATAGCATAAGGTTGACGGTCAATACAAACTTGTGTATAGAAGTAAATCTAGTCTGCGATCATATCATATATGTTCAAAAAATTATCTACCAAGCAAGTACAAGACTCCTGATAAATAAATACCAAGAAAACCACTGGTCTAAATCATATCCAAATTATCTTCACAAACAATAACAAAATTGTTCGGGCCGAGGCCATGACTGGTACTAGCTCAGATTAGGTTATTTTTTCTCGAGTGCACTTTTTTAAGTTGCTGTCTTAGAATTGACAAAGAATACGTCCAAATATCCTTGACTATTAAGAGGCATCCCACAATACGTCAGTAACAAGACAAAAATAAAAAATGACCATAATATTAAAACAGTGGCCATGAATGGTAAAATGATCCCCACAATAATCTGTTTTATGACCACATACAAGATAAGACAAGAAAACAAATACAAACTTAAATGTTAAATGGTGTCCCATCAAACCTGGCACTTCGGAGCAATGTGTTCCCACAGCATCCTTTCTCGTGTTACAAGGGGCAGCATTTACCATCCCCTGTCAGTACTTGTGCTATTAGGGTCTGTTTGGTTCCTGGAAGATGACAGGAATTGGGTTTTTCAAAATCTGGATTTGAAAATTTGTGCGTTTGTTTCAAAATTTGCAAAATGGAATTAGCATAGGAGACTTCCAATTTTGCCTCAAAACCAGGTTTTCCAACTTCCTACTAGCAAGTAGGAATTGAAAATCAAAACCTGGTTTTGTTTTTTAAGGAGTGTAAAAAGAATAGATTGGACTACTTTTTGAAATTTGCCTTCAACTCCAAGCTTACGCACTTCACACGCATCTTCTGAGTGAAACAAACAACTTCAGTAAAATCCCAAAAATCGGAATGAAGATATGCAAAACCTTGATTTGACTAAACCAAGGTTTGTAGAAATCTGGGTTTTTTAAATTCCACGAACCAAATGGACCCTTAGGGATGCATCCCCATTTAGAGTGGAAATAAATGAAACCCGCAATAAAGTGTATACCAACGTATAATAATACATCAAATTGCATGAAGCAACCAAAAATCCAAACAATTCTAGAGTTTCTCCTCTAGAATACCATAGGTTTACATAAAGTAAAATAAGTATAGGATACCAAAGCCATTTACCAACTTTTAAAAAATTGAGAGGTACCTAAAATTGACTCACTGCAGAAGCAATAATTTCTAGACTTTGGTATCTCAGCTACTATCATTTCTCGAGTCCTCAGAAGGAAAGGATGATTAGATTCTGTGGTCACTCCTACATTTTAAGAATTAGATTTACCTCCAAACCAGGGGATGCTTATAGTCAAAGATGCAGTCACCGACTGCAAATACAATGAAATTACAAAAGCAAGCAATTGTGCCTTTCAATCAGAGATAGCAAGATTTTATGCTCATCCAGAAACATCCATTTTGAAGGACATTCACATGAATTTTTAAAAGCTACATTTCTATATATTACTGTACGGTGGCTTGTTATATTAGCCTTTTTTAACCGGTCTCTGCACATATGATTTATTTGGGTCTTCTGTTTTAAGCTTTGGTGGCCGCAATTCTCCTTTCTTTGCCTGAAAAGACAGAAAACAAAATCATCTAAAAATAAGCAATAGACTTTTAACCAGGACTCCATCGTGGATAAATGGGAAAAAAATTGCTAGCTGGGCTTAATTCTAGAAACATAATGCGAATATGAGATTTCAATTCACCTTCTTCCCTGTTTTCATGAAGTCTCGCCAACTTGAAACCTACACAGTTTTTAACAAAGGTAGGGTCAAGTTTAACATTTTGGAAAGGATATGGAAGGCATTCGGAATGGGGTGAGGACAATGACAGAACACAAACTAAAACTTATCTGGAAACATTATTTACTGCTTCTACAGAACATAGAAAAAAGGCATATTACAAAAATAATGATGCAGTAGTTACATTGGAAATCCTATCTATGGATGTGTTTCAAGATAGAACTGATCTGTAAATAGTCTTACAAGACAAATTTGTCAGTTGCTAAGAATATACCATAAAAGTTAGCCCCTGTACAATTTGTAATCGTACTTTTATATGCATCAGCAATTTAATGAGTGTGATTTTCATAATCACACGGAATGATCCCCAGGATGAAGAAGTTCCCCAATTTACCCAGAAAATAAAATTTACAATCAAATTTAAACAGAAGCCCTATTAGCATGAAAATATAGCACAATTAACAGAGCCAAAGGTTAGTAATGAAAGATGCTTACTCTGTTCTCTCTTGTTTCTTCCCACATCTCCTCATTCTCACGCTTCCTTTTCCACATCTCCTTTGTTTCTGCTTCATCTTTCTTCAACCTCCCCTCCTCCTCTGATATCTGCATAGTGAACCAAATTGCCCAACAAATTATTTCATCTAAAAAAATCATATTAGGTATACTTTTTTTATACCATTATAGCAGTACATCTTAAGAACAAATAAACAGAATAAACAGCTCTCAATCCTCTAATGTGTCTATGTCAAGGCACCAAACAGCTAATTAACATACCCTCATCTGCATCTTGCGCCTACGCCACTCCTGCTCTGTCAATATGTCCCGCACTCTTTGTTTCCATTTTTGTTTGAAGTCTTCTGAATTCTCATACTGCACCTCATATTTTCCCTGTTTCAGTAATCAAGCACAATTTGCTGTTCAATCAGTGTGTAAATATACAAAAAATCAAGTTCCATCCCAGCTATATCAAATATGCACTAAATGTGACCTTGTATCATTCCCTGCAGTATTAAATGTTGAACGATTCAGAAGAGTGAAGCACTTCGGCAATCAAAGTTCCTTGACAGAAAGACAAGTTTTATATGACAAAACAAAGAATTATTTAAGGTTACTGTAGAACATTTGGAGATAACGGTTCAAAATACTTAATGTCAATAATTAATTTGAATCACGGTATAAAATTTAAATAGCTGCTTTTATTAGCCAATTACTTATTGGCCTAGCAAATTATTGCAGAATCAAGTGATAACTCTTATCCTTCAAAATAGATACCCGGTACTCACAAAGCAGTACAAAATGTTACAGAAAATCAGCAAACACATTCAACCCAATTTATCCCATAAGGCCATATAAGTCAGTACTAATTCCATAGCTCACTTTCTCCAGTTGGTTATCCAGAAGAGCTAGTGGTTGTGGGAGAGAGAAATGCTGACATTTGGTGCAGGAGCACCTAACACCAAAGAGGATCAGAGGGTTAATAATTATGTCAAGTACAAATTTCAATTTAGTAAGCTCATTTGAAGACATTTCAAGTCATCATGTAAAGATATGTAATGCAAAAGTAACAAATTGTCAAAGTTGTCCATTTAGGTCCTGATTTGGTCTATTTGGTCATTTTTATTTTAATGTTATGAAAGGCCAAAGATGATGTAAAAGGCGTTATTTGGTCCATTTTAATGTATTAGGAAGGTCTTTATGGTTGTTTGTATTAAAATTGCAAAAGTTGCACAAGAGTTGTAAAGTTGGAAGTTGAATGGTAATAAGGAAGCTGAGTGATTTTAAACAGTAAAGTACATTATAAAAAGGCTTATGATGGTTGAATTTGTAGAGTAGAAGTCAGTTTAGAAGCATGAATAAAATTAAATCAGAGACACCTCTGACTGTCAATTAGTTTCTACAGGAACAATGAGGCAGTGATGTGTTTGGAAAGGCAGATACCCTGCAATTAGATTGTAAAGTGGATGGATAGCAAGAATGGAGGTTGGACTACATCAAAATTGGCTGTAATGTATTTATATGTCGGCCTAATGATCATTTATTGTTTTTGGATTCAACTTTGTTTATCAGCATTCTGATCAGATATATTTTCTTCCATTATATTGTATATCCACATTAGTAAATGGATTGAAACCAATCTAGCACTGGTTGGAATTTGATTAATGGTGAATACACTTTAATTTGGGTCAAATTAGAAGGGCAACCGTGAAGGAAGATAAAAGATCCAATAGTTTATCATAAAACTCTCTGTAACAGAGCACTTCACAAGGGTTTGATCATACGTGCAATTATAACCATTGGAAAATTAGTTAATTATGGTATTTTGCAGAGCACTTAGATATCTTGAAATTGGTGATAGTCTCAAGTTGAATGATTTTGCATTTTGTAATGAAATTGATGCCCTAGACGGACAGTGTAAGCATATTTCTTGTTGTTTTTTAATGATGGTAAAGTCAGTCTTGGTACAGGGGGCATAACTTTCAATTGCACCATTGGATCTTTATGAGGTTTTGATACAGCGCTTTAGCCAAGTTATCAATATCCTCACTGGAGCGATTGAGAAAATAAGTTCAGGTGTGGAAATTATGCCTTGCTGAGTGCTCTATAAAACTGTCAATGTATGACAGTCAAGTTAATGATTAATTCACTGCTCAAACTTTCAAATTGATGTTGATACTTTGCATAAGAATGGTGAATGAATGTTCCCATGTTAATGTGACCAGGAATTCATGGATTGATGAATAGATTGTGGATTAATACTGTGACTGTCACATGGGATAAATATTTTCGTTTGGTTGAATCCTTAAAAAATGGAATGTAAACTATGAATGTGAACAGTCACATGTAGACGACAGAGTCCAGAGATAAGAAGATCATGGATTCTGATTTGGTAAATGTTATCAGGACTAATATATTTTGTTGTGGACGGGGTCATGATGAAATAGTAATGTTGCCTTAATGAAGGTGTGTGTTTGGATTCTAGAATGATTGTGGGTCTAAATAGTGATTTGTTGTGATGGTAAACGAGATTGTTATCCGATTAAGCCTCTAATGTCATAAAGACTGATGATGAATATGTCAAATTCCTTATTGGATCAGATAGATCCTACAAAGTTATTGGATTCTCCATGATTCTCCTCATCATATTGGTGTCAGAGCTAGAAGAGCCTGAGTGTGTGGGTAGACCGCTGAAGGAGGCAATCCACGCCAGGACCTAGCCTATGAGTTTAAGCATTTTATTTTGCTGATGATTTTTGGCCACAGGTGCTTGTCCATCTAGCTGCAAGAGGAAGTTGGTGTTGTGTGTCTGGGCAAACAAGGAAGATCTGTCAAGAGCATTGGATTGTCCATTGATTTCCAAAAGAATAGGGAGAGAGACAAGGAAAGGACTCCTAGGTCAGGCAAAAGTAAGTTATTGTGTGAAGCGGCCAAGAAGAGATGGACTCTTGATTGTTGAAGCACTTGAAGATGCAGCCATTGCATACTCCATCTATAGGGTAACTAGAAGAGTACTTGAGGATGACGATAGCAGAGACAAAAGCTAAAGAAAGACAATGCCTATAGGCATGAAGAGGCAGAGATGAAATAGACGAAAAGACAAAGTTAGAGGTGAAGATTTCAATCCAATTTTTTCTTGCAGGTCATTGTTTCCATGTTTCCAAGAGGCTTTAAAACTTTTCAAGGCCGGGAGTATGGTGCAGGAGTACCTAACACCAAGGAGGATCAGAGGGTTAGTTATTATGTCATGTACAAATTTCAAGTTGTAAGGTCATTTGAAGACATTTTGAGTCATATCAAGTTATCATATAATGTTATGTAATACAAATGTAATACATTGTCAAAGTTGTCCATTTAGGTCTTGATTTGGAAGTTGAATGGTCATAGGGAAGTTGAATGGTTTTAAACTGTCAAGTACATTATAAAATGTTAAAAAGGCCTATGATGGTCGAATATGTAGAGTAGAGGTCAGTTTAGAGGTGTGAATAAAATTAAATCAGAGACACTTCTGACTACCAATTAGTTTCTAAAGGAACAACAAAGCAGTCGTGTTTGAGAAGGGAAATACCCTGCAATAAGCTATTAAAGTGGATGGATAGCAAGAATGGAGAATGGAATCCTTCAATATTGACTGTAATGTATCTATATGTTGGCTTAATGAACATTTCTTGTGTTTGAATTCAACTATTGTTAATCAGAATTCTGATCAGACACATTTTCTTCCATTATATTGTATATCCACAATGGTAAATGGATTGAATTCACTCTAGAACTGGTTGATACTTGTTTATTGCTGATTTGGGTCAAATTAAAAGGGTAGCAGAGAAGGAAGGTAAAAGATCTAATAGTTTCTGTAAAATCTGTCATAGAACTCTCTGTAACAGAGCGCCTCACAAATGTTCGATCATACCTGCAATTATAAGCATTGGAAAATTATAAAATTGTGGTATTTTGCAGAGCACTTACATACCTTTAAATTGGTGATAGTCTCACGTTGAATGATTTTGTATTTTGTAAGGAAATCAATGCCCTACACGGACTGTGTAAACATCTTTATGACAGTAAAATCAGTCTCAGTACGGGGGGCATAACTTTCAGTTGTACTGTTGGATATTTATGAGGTTTTGATATGGTGTTTTTAGCCAAAATATCTACATCCTCACCAGTGCAATTGAGCAAATAAGACCAGGTGTGGAAGTTATAGTATCTGAGTGCAGGTCTATAAAACTGACAATGTATGACAGTCAAGTTTATGATTGATTCACTGCTCAAAATTTCAAATGGATGTTTATACTATGCATAAGAATGGTAAGTGGATGTTCCCATTTTAATCTGACCAGGAATTCATGGACTGATAAATAGGTTGTGGATTGATAGTGTGACTGTCATATGGGATAACTTTATTGGTTTGGTTGAATTCTTAAAAAATGGAATGTAAACTATGTTTGGAATGTGGACAGTCACGTGTAGACAACAGAGACCAGAGATAAGAGGATCATGGATTTTTATTTGGTACTTTATCAGGACTAATATGTTGTGTTGTGGACAGGGTAATGAAGGACTACCAGTGTTGCCTTAATGAAGGTATATGTTTAGATTCTAGAAAGGATGGTGGGTCTAAATAGTGATTTGTTCTGATGATAAAAGAGATTGTTATCTGATTAAGCCTCTAATGTACTAAAGAGTAATGATGAATTTGTCAAATTGCTGATTGGTGTAGATAGATCCTAGTAAGTCATTGGATTATCCATGTTCCTCCTCATCAATATTGTAGGTAGCAATAGTGAAGAAAACTCAAAAGAAGAGCGTCCCATGTATAGACTACTAGACTACTGAATGGCTGTCATTTGGAGGTCCCCAGAAAGTATCAAGATAGGAGTTCTGAATGGCTGTGCAGCATTTGCAAAATGTCATGGTCCCACCAATCTGGAGAAAACCAGCCTTGGTGAAAAAGAGACCCACATCCTTTCTCCTGCTGCTAGACTAATTTATAAGAATCCTACCACAGCCTTTATAAACCATATAATCACAAACTTAAATTCTATCATAGACAGGAGAGAATTCATTAAAGAGTTGATTAAAGATTAAATACACTATTGGGAAGCGATTAATTCTGGAATAATAATAAAAACAACTATGAAGGTAGCAATCAGTTATGAGGTGTACCCCTTAGAAGAGCAACAGCCTAGTAGTTGGCTATTTGTTGTTAAGTAAATTATATTAATTATCATCCAACTTTAGCAATGGATAGTTATCATTAAAACAAGTAGCCCTTAAACAGTTGTGACTAGAAGGAGAAGACAGCAATTCTGAATAGGACAATTTTTTGCTTCAGGGACGGACCCAAGCATTTGGGGATGGATCGCCATACCCAAATCAGGGGATGTTTTCAATGGTTTCCCTTTGTTTTTTGAAATCAAGGACAGTCAACGGAGATTTCTTTTTCCTCTCATTGTACCTGAAACATTTTGCGGACGGAACTGAGTCCCCTAGGGACAGGAAATGCATTTCCATGTAACACAGTAACTAATGGATGGTCGATTCAATGTGAATTTAACATTTTAAGAAAATGAAATTGTGCTTGGAATGTGATTATGAGGTTTAACTATCAATAAAATAAAATTGCATATTGTAAGTCGAGATGCGTTTATACATTGTCCTTGTGCTTGTGTGTATATGGATGTTTGAGCATGTTACTAAAGTACTTTGGGTATAATCATCGTGAAGGATTTAATGAACGAATGAATTGAGAGTGCAGAAAATTACTAGTTAACTGTAATGTCACTTTATAATTAATTAGCTTATCGGGCTTAATCTTTATTTTCTAGTTACAAATGTAAAAATATTTTTAAAACGGGTCCATAGTTTGGTAGCAACAAATAAATTCCCATAAAGAGGTTGTGGTAACCCCCGAGACACTTGACAGCCTCTTCAAGATAAATTCTATGAGATAATATTAACAAGTTGAACATTGGTATTCATAGCAAAGTGGGGACTATTTTGGAGATAGAATATTGTTGATATTTTAAATACTATCTTTGACAGAGAAAGCGAGGTACTGGAAATCTGTGCTCTAATTGTGCTTTATATTAAGGTGCTTGGTTACCTTTAAGCTAAGTTGTTAATCCTGGCATAGAGATGGGTAATGGATCAAGGTTTAGGCATGCAAATATGGTCAAAAAAAACATAAGTACAGGTAAAGGTTCATCTCTGTGTGTGCACATATTTATGATCATATATAGATACATATATACGTACATATATGTGCACATATATCTGTAAATATGCATACATACATACCATACATATATGTATGTACATACATACATGTATGTAGTGTGTGCGTGCATGCTCTCTCTCTCTCTCTCTCTCCAGACACATATGTGCACACAGTCGGAAAACTTGGACTCAGTGAAACCAAACAAATTGACTGGGCAACTGGAAAAATTGTTTAAATTTCTTTACGGACACTTTTTGGGTGCAAAATTCAGTGAAAAGATGTATTCAATGATTTTATTAACCAGTACAAAAGTGTTTTCTATTATATTTGTTGATTTGAATGCAAATTGAGTACAAAATCCCACCCTCATGCAATTAGGCTGATAGCTTAATGCAATAGATAGCTGACAAAATGAAAATAGAAAATACATTTTAAATCTTCCTCTTCCCTAATGTAGTGAAAAGCAGGGGAGAGGTAGGGGTTCTAGTCCTTGGAGACTGTTGTGGCTCCTCACATGGCATAAAAGGTTGTGGTTTGACCTCCATCCTAATAGTAGGCAGTAATGACTCCTCAATCTCATCAATGTCATCCAATCCTACATCTCAATCAGCACCCACATCCTCCAATGCCTACCTCTAAAAACCAAGATTCTCATCTCCAATAACAATGAAGGTTGTTCATCCTCCCTGCCTAATTGCTATAAGGATTTATCTCATCTAAAACAATGGGATCCTCTAATTTTTCCTCCCCCCTTCTTGTGCATAGTCGAAGGTTGTATTACACAAAGACAAACATTGACATCATTTTTTTTTTTTTGAGCAAATATGTTCCTCTTCTTCATGTGGATAGCCTCAAACAAGCTCCAATTGTGCGGACAATTGGATACATTAGAAGGTTGGCATAAAACAAAAAGATTTGGGGTATTTGCATCCAAACTTCTATATGATAATGTGTTGCAAGTGTGTTCACGTGTTTTTTAGCATTGCGGAGTGACGATGACCCATATTCTAGTGTTTCTGGGCCATGTTTTGACCCAAAATGCTTTTACGATGTTGATTGTGAGAATTTTGAGTCAGTCACACCAACTTTCTATCAACACCAAAGAAAGTCAGCATGTCCAACTAGCAAGTAAAATAAGCATTACTTATTTTCCAATTATGAGTATTACTTATTATTGTTTCTAGAATACATAGTGTGTGTGTGTATTTATGTATGTATGTATGTATCTTTAAATTTATATCTAAAAATATAAATTCTAAACACAATAATAAGTAATACAGTAATACTCATTAATTCAATTTTCAAAACTACCAATAAACAAAATAATATTATATTTAAATACTTCATAACTTGCAAGAAATAAATACTCGTGAATTGAAATTCAATGATTCATAATTTAGAGATTTTCCAAAGACATCGAATATCAATCAATAAAAAAATTATAACCAATACTCAATGATTTTCATATGGCTTCCCAATGTCTTCAACAGCATGATTTTCAACATTTGGTTTAATTTCATCAGAACTCCAATCAACTGCAATGTCACTCCCACTAACAATGTCATATGTGGCAATTACTTCATTGATAGAGACTTGCTCAAGTGCTGGAATAGTAGCATCTACATTCGGACACTCAGAATTAGATCCCAATTCCGTGTCAACCCTTTGTGGCAATTAGGGGTCTTTGCAACGAGACGCAAACTGGAGTGTGCAGAGATCAAATTCTCATTTTTTGATCCCAATTGGTTACACTCAACTAAGTGAGAAAAAAAAAAAGTGTATGCACTTTGATTCTACTCAGCTTAAGAACTTGCAACTTCCTAAAAAATTCAGAGAATAAAAAATGTGTACTTGAGATGGAACTTTTTTGCAAGAGATTGTAGATAAATGAAGCCTTGGCCATGTACATATAACCATTCATGAGCCTCTTTCTTGTACTTGTCTTGAACAATACATCATGATTTTTTGAAGATGTGAGATGGCTGAACTAAGATAAGGCAACATTTGGTATACCTTATGAGAATATTTTTCTGTAATGCAATCTTGTGCCTAGTAGCAAAAACATTCATCTATGTATGGTACCATCTTCCTTGGCACAAAAAACCTTGTATGCTCTTCTTCTTGCAATGCTAAACAATGTTCCTCTGCACTCTTTTTAAAAAAACGTCAATGGGCCCTTGATCTACTGGTGAAGTTGAATGGCTCACAAAGAGCCCACCAGGGACCAAGTCTTGCTGAGTGCAAGGCTCGAAGACATCATAAGAGATGAGGCCAGGATCGTGCCCTAAACAAATTTGGCAACGTAGATGCCCCTTAGTCCTTGGCTCTTAGCTAAAGAGGTTTCAGGCATGCGTGAGCCTATATCGGGTACCTAAAACTTGTTTGTGGATGACCTCCATCAAAAAAACAAAAAAAACTTATGTTGGTTCACACTCCTTGGCTTCTCCTATGGTCTTCATTTTCAAGCATGAGTTCACTTCGTCATAAATCTCAACCAAGCATGATCTAGCATTTCCATATCTCATTATACTCATGATGGGCTCAACATATTCAGCATGATCCCATGACTCATCATCAAGGATCAATATTTTAATTTTTGGGCTCTTTCTATCTATGAATGCCTCTATATACTCCAACAAAAAGTTAATGATCATGATGCTCAACGCCTCTTGCACCTTTAGAAGTTATCTCAAAGCATTTGTTTGTGATGTGGATTGAGTCTTCGCAGCCTATCCTAGGGTGAAAAATAAAACAAATCAAAATATTATAAAGGAGCAACTTTTTTTAAAATTATTAAAATAATAAATATAGATAAATATTATAAATTAAATAGAATCACCTTCAACAAACTCCATGGCAAAGAATGTCACCGCAATGGTTTGTGACATGATAATTTGTCATAAATATTCCAACCTTCTCAGTCTTTGCGTAGATTAATTTGACCCACTAGATATTTGATGTAATCTTTCACAATATCAAGTTGAGATAATGGACAACATAGGGTGTACAAAAAATATGCCCTTATGTACCCTCCATTATTGAACACATTGACCTACAAATTTTAGCACTATTCAATTAAGACTTGGTTAAAAACATTCAGCCCAACATCTTAATTGTTTGCACGAGGATAGTATAAACGAATGTTGCATCCTTCAAATGCCCCTCACAATCAACCACAATCAAAAATACCAACCCTTTAGGGGACATTGCAACAACATTGATTAGTGGTTTATTTTTAAGATCCTTCCATCCATCAAAAATGAACACTCCTATCTCAAACCATGTAGCCTTTAGTGCTCTCAAATTTCAATGATACATCTATAAAAGCTTTTTCCTTGGCCAATAAGGTGGTGCACACCATTTCATACCCAAGACTGATGCAACCAATTGATTCATTGGTAACTATTGTGATTGTGTCTGACCTATAAAGTGATTTAACAAGACTGAAAGAAACTTTTCTCTTATAAATGCAATGAGCCATGCTATCATCAACAACCTCCCTTTCCTCACCCTCTTTCCTGAGAGAAAAAGGTTATTCTCTTCCCAGGGAGATGATGGTGGCATGAAAAAAAGCAGGCTAGCCTATTGTATTAAACTATTTGAGATATGTATGTATGTGTGTGTACAAGAGTACATTACATTTATAGGATATCTATAACATTATACAAACACATTAGGATTTGGAGGAAGAAACATGATAGGTCCACCAAAGTAATATCTACACCAAGCCCGAGAGGAGAATGATTACCAACACATTAGAGTTTGGAGGAAGAAACATGATAGGTTCACCCAAAGTAATATCGACACTAAGCTCGAGAATAGAATGATTACCATGAAGCTCTTGGCTTTGGTGGACAATCACCATGGACATCCACCGAGATGGCCTACTTGGTTGCTTGTACTTGTTTTCCTATCTATGCCTCATCCTCCTACAAATAAGAGCCATTGTTGCAAAGTTAAACTGAGGTTTTAAAGGGGGCTTCTTGGATCTTCCATCTAAGCCCAAGAGCACATTGAAACACAACCCTCTTAGCTCTCCGAGCCAGTTATATGATCTTCTCTAGAGTGGCCTACTTAGATAACCCTCTTATAACTCCCCTCTTGCAACGCAGACCTTTCATACAAGATGGATTTCAAATAGTTTCTTTAACAAACATATTTCGCATTCTATTATACAAGTATACGTATGAGATAATCATTATCTATTTATGAATAAGAAACACATATACTCTTTGTGTGTGTGTGAGAGAGAGCGAGAGAGAGATTGTAATGCAAATAAGAACCCTTACGTATTTTGCCATTATGTAATGCCCCTACCTTATAAGACAAAATTCCATGTAAGTGCCTACGTCCCTCCACATTTCCTTGTACTTTTTCACTCAAATTCTTAGCAAGACAACTTGATCAACATAGGACACGTGTACAGCACGAAGGCATTTGTGTGAAGCGCATTCATCCTATGAATCTACAAATATGGAGCGACGCCATTGAGACATTACAACTGCCACCCCTACAGTTTATCCCCTCTTACCACCAACCACCAACACAAGGATTCAAACCAGCAGCTCAAGCTCCATCTTTCACCTTACTTGGTCTCCTAGATGCTTTTTGTATCTTAGCTTGCAATTTCTCTTTATGTTGCTTCACTCTCTCTTCATCTTGACAACATTCTTGCACTTCCTTGAGCAATTTATTGTGTTGGGACAACTTACATTGTCATGGTAGCTTACATTATCATGGTTTTGTCTCCTTAGTCATCCTTGCCTTCACTCCATCGAGCCTTGGCTTTGTAGCCATGAAAGGGAGTCACTCACACAACTTTATTTTTTGTTTGTCAAGCATTTCATATTTAGTTGATCACTCTTACAATACTATTATCTTAATTATTTGTCTATTTATCTTTGTGGTTATATGTCATCGTTATCTCATTTGTTAGGTTGTTGTGGAGGTAGAAATGCCAAAGCAAGGACTTGACTAAGCCAAGTCTCCAAATGGTACCAAGCATTTTTTCATTTTTTATGTGTGCAAATTTGTTAGGAGAGGTGGAGCATCTTACTGGTTTCATCAACTCACCTTTGTTGTGAGAACGTTCTTTTCCACCATCTCTTATTTTCTATTGTTTCCATAGTATTAATTACATTTATTATTCTTTGTTTTACACATTAGTTTACTTTTTGTTTAATCGTTTCCCCCTTTGTATCTTGTCCTTTGTAAATTTGTCCATATAGGGCATGCATGCACCACAGTAGCATCTTCTAACTACATATTGCCCTTGATCTATGTATCCATCTTGTACAATGAGTTTGTGGAGCTCAACAACTAGAAGAGTTAACACTTTCATTTTCATTAGTCAAAGCATTTTTATTAGCTACTACAATTAAATAAATTTAAATCTTTCATCTCTACATATCACATCATCTTAAATCTCTTCCCCGTCACTTAAGTTGTCTTGATCCCTAGCTCACCTAAGCACCAATTAAACTGTAAGAGGCACAAGGGATAGTTCAACCCTTGAGATTTAAAGCAATCTCGAGGTCGGATGACTTTCCCTTCTCCACATTACAGTGAACTTAATGTGAACTAAGGCCCCCTTTATTGTTTTCTTCATTGAGTGATAGTCCCTTCGTCAATATGGTGATGTTCACTCCCATATTCTTTCCTAGTCCAAGGGTGTGCGACATGAATATAACATTCACCCCTCTCGATGAATCGTACAGTGGAGAGCCCTTTCCACTTTATATCTTGACATTAGTTAATAGGGCTTCCTGTGACCCTACATGTCGCATGGACATCATAACTTGAGAGGTGCTCTTTGTCAGTGGGCTTAACCATGCGCAGTATGATGAGTTATCGACAACCATTTGAATGCATGACAAGCCATCACTTCCTCCTCTATGGTCAAGCATCCTCATAATGCAAGCAAGACCTGAGGTGGTTTTCAGTGTTCACAACCTTTGTTGTTATCCCAAATTCAAACCCCTTCAAAGAGAAGTTGGGTGTTCCCTAGCTAGCCTCCATACGAGTTGTCCCTTTTGTCATTCATAAGTGTCTCAAGTGCTCACATGAGGGTATCATTCATACAATCCAGGAAACTAACTATTGGCCCTATCAACTCCCAAAGTTTCACTCAGGAAGCGCAGCAACCTCTATGGGAAGTCCAAGGAGCGTGGGACAGTTATTGTGCCTTGCTAGACAACCTCCAAGATTTGAGAAGTTGACTCTTCATTGTTGAGGAGGGAACAGATGCAGAAAGAGATTGATAAAACCAAGGTGATACGCCAAAACCTTTGACCAAGTGCACAGGCTACCTCAACTTAGGATATCAAGGCACAAAAATGAATCCCTCCAACTGGAAATAATTATTGATCTCTCAAGGACAGAACTCAAGACATTGAACAAGACATACAATAATAATATAAACAAAAAAGCATGGATCATAAACTCATCAATAGTCATTCACATATGCTTATTAAAGTCAAAAAATTTCGTAGACAACATTCTCAAAGATGTGATTACAATAGAGACCAAAGGACCCAAAGCACGATTAATTATATTGACAATCCCAAAAACTTTGTTACAATCTTTAGGCGTATAGAAAATAATCCTCTTGATCCTAGTAACAATTCCCAGTTCACACTCTTACAATGTTTCTCCTTCCCCCATTTTAAAGGCTTGGATATGGCTAACTCTTTAAGATTGTAGGCAGTAAGAAATTCGTCGGCTGCCTCTAGCTACATTGTCAATCATTATCTCAAGAAATTCGTCGGCTGCCTCTAGCTACATTGTCAATCATTATCTCATGCCCATTGCCTCAAAATTGGACATTTTTTGAACATACCTTGTCCTACCATTCACAATAAGGCTTAGAGGTCACATGAGAAGTCTTAAACTTTAGCATCTACTCCTCAAACTTTAAGGGAACCCTTTGTTTATCCAATTGCCTGTAAGGTGAAAACGGACGGGTGACCAAGTTTGAGTATGCGATTGCTTCTTTAGTGCAGACTCCTATTGCATCAGTGGGACTCTCTTCTTTGTCGATCATAACATTGATGGCTGCACCTATGGCATAGGATACCATTGGACCTTTGAAAACTTTTCAATGTGACCTGAACTTAAGTCGAAACCAACTTATGAATGAGTCTAGGCATTGTTAAGGGGAGAGGACATTGGTGCATAAAGTCACTCCACAAGAAAAGAATGAGTCTTCAGTTCTCATTTCTACTGCTTCTTTTATTGCTCCTATCCCTACTCCTACTTATATTCTCACTGCCCTAAACTTTTGACCAACCACATTTTTTTATCACTTCCCTCTACACCGAGAGTGACTATCTGGCCATGCACAAAGCGAATTTAGGTTTTCATTTCCCCTTGGCAAGAGCTTTTGGTAATCACGTCCCTCTAAAAATAAAACCCTTTTTCGCTCTTGCAAAAGTGTTGTACATACAGTCAATGTCCAATGCAGTTATGTCCACTCAACCTACACCTGTGATTTCTCCAAACACCAGCCTAGATTTTCATAGGTGTTGAGGCCAGCTATAGTGAATCAGAGAGTTTCACCTTTATTTTTTAAAAGAAAGTTCGAGCAAGGCCTTGTGCCAAAGATTTTTCACTACAAGTACACTCTAACGGATCCTCTTTTGACCTTGGTTCTTGTAGTGGAGCAAGATTAAGCTTTTGTTCAGTTCGTCACCTCCTCTTTTGCAGTGGTTGGCAAGTAATCTTCTTCATCTTCACCTTAACATGGGTCACTTGCAAGTTATGAGGCATGTATGTTTGACTCTCTTAAGGAGATTCTAGTATTAACCGAAATCTTCACATAATCCCTCTTTTGCCTTACTTCAGCTCTTGAATGCAGGCATTGAAGCGACCTTGTCCTTTGCTTTGTCCATTGATGGGGTTTCTGGAGCTTCCATAGTAGCCATACCACTACAACCTCAACCTCCCTCCTCGCATGACAATTATTTGATACTGGGCAATCTATGAAAGTAGTACCCACTTCTACATTTTTGGATTAGAGTTTGCTTGCAAATGTTTCCCCATGCTTATCCATTAATGTCATTTCCCTCTTGAGTACCCCAGTGGTACTCAGAAATAGAGGGTTATTTTTTGTATGTTTTCTTCTATTTGTTATCTTATTCTTTTATTTATCGTACATTGCTTTTCAACATTTGGGATCAATTCAAAGTGCTCAAGGCATTTAGGCTTCCCTTCCATATTGAAACATTTTTTTAATTTTTCTTTAGATCTGAAACACATCAACCCCAATGAAACATCGTTGAGAGGTCTTATCTAATATATCGCTTTTTGTCTTTTGGGTTATGAAACTAAATAATCAAATCCCCCTATCTCTATCAAAATTATGGATATCACGTATCACGTGTCAAGAAGAGTCGTTTCAAGGATACATCATGTATGTTGACATGCCACGATGTATTTTTCTCTCCTAAGAGTGTCTTGTATTCCTATCTCAAGAAACACAGTCCATTCTAAGGGGGTCATTATATTTTATTCGATTATCTAATTGTCTCTATAGTGCAGGTTTATCTAAAAATGTAAAGTTTTTGATCTATTTGTCTACCTCTGTGGGGACCAATCGACTTGTCAAATTTCCCGCCCTATCGTATGACTATCCAGCTTTTGCTACTTATTTCACCCCATGTCTAAAGTCACCCTATCATACAACTATCTAGCTTTTGTTACTCACATCAACACATATCTAAAGTCACCAATCATGATACTGTCTAGATTTTTGCTACTCATATAGGTGCATGTCTAAAGCCACCTTATCGTGCAACTATCTAGGTTTCACTACTTGTATAGAGGCACTCAAATTACCCTACTTATAGCTATCTAGCAAAACACAACTTGCTACCCAGACCAATGCCATCAATAATCATTATCTTCATCATCTAGCATGCTCGTCTGCTTCTTGCATGTTGAATGCAACCTCCCAAAAATTCAAGGCTTCCCTTGAGGGAAACCTTATGCAAATGAAATATTCTCACCTTGTCATACGACAATCTAGCTTTTGTTCCTCAAATCAACGCATATCTAAAGTCACCAATCATGCTACTATATGGATTTATATCGATGCACATCTAAAGCCACCTTGTCGTACAACTATCTAGGTTTTGCTACTTGTATAGAGGCACTCAATTACCTTAATTATGACTATCTAGCAAAACACAACTTGCTACCCAAACCAATGCCATCAATAATCATTGTCTTCATCATCTAGCATGCTCGTCTATTGCTTGCATGTTGAATGCAACCTCCCAAAAATTCAAGGCTTCCCTTGGGGGAAACCTTATACAAATGAAATATTCTCAAGTTAGGAAAGTTTTCTCTACTTTAGCTTGCATCTTCAATTAAGATGTGTTCATTAAATTGGGTGCAAAATGTAATGTCATAAATTTGCACCCTTGTGTAATTTACCAATAATTATGCCTGTACCTTAGTCAAAAGACAATTCCATATATGTCTCCACATCCCTTCACCTTTCCTTGTCCTTTTCTACTTGGATTCTTAGCCACACAACCTAGTTGGCACAAAATGCATGTATACCACAAAGATGCTTAGGTTGTGCATTCATCTTTTGTATAAGCAAGCGTACAGTGAGTCGTTGACATATTACAATTGTCACCCCTACATATTACAATTGCCCACCGACCTCATGATTCAAACCAGCAGCTTAAATCTCTATCTCCTCATTTGGTCTTCTAGATGTTTTTGGGATCTTAGCTTCCAACTTATCTTCATAGTGCTTCACTCTCTCTTCATCTTGACAACATTTGTGTGCTTCCTTAAGCAATTTATTGTATTGGACAGCTTGCATTATTGTGGTTTCCTCTTATTCGTCATCCTTTCCTTCACTCCATTGAGCCTTGGCTTCCTAGACGTGAAGGGGAGTCACTCACACCACTTTAGTTTGTTTTTGTCAAGCATATCATATTAACTTGATCATACTCTTAGAATACTAGTATCTTTATCATTTATTTTCAGCTATTGTGGAGTTTGAAACATGAAAGCAAGGAATTGACTGAGCCAAGTAGCCAAACAGCCACCCAACATTTTTCATCATCTTTGTATGCACATTTATTGTGAAGGAGAAATGGAGTGGTCCATTGGTTTCATTAACTTGCCTTAGTTGTGAGCACATTTTTTTTCATCATCTCTTTTGTTCTACCTTTTCCATAGTACTAGTCACAGATTATTCTCTTTTTTGTGCATTGGTTTACTTTTTGTTAGCTTAATTTTTTGTCCTGCTCTCTCATCCTTTGTTCTTTGTTCACAGGGCACATACACATGTCGCATTGATGTCACATACTTGTGTTGCTGATCTCAATCCATGTGTCTTGGATTGTGAGCTTCCGGAGCTCAACAATTGGAAGACTTAGTCAGTCCTTTCATTTTTTATAATCAAAACGTTGATAACAGTTACTACAATTAAGTTAATTTAGTTCTTTCATCTCTGCATTTCATATCATCTCAGAATCTCTTCTCCATCACTTAAATTGTCTCAATCCCAAGTCCCACCAGAGCACTAGTTGAGGAGAGGTGGCATAGGGGAAAGTTCATCAATTCAGATTTTAACTGGTCTCAAGGCCAATGAATTTCCCCTTCTCCACACACACACACCTACCACAAGTGACTGTAAATGAAGTGTTGAGAAGGGAAGATCTGAGAATAATATCTGTCTGTTGTATTATGCCTGATTTAAATATAGATCCAATTGATGTATTTTATGTTAGACTTCTATGTGTTGATCCTACATTATTTTGCTTTTGATTTGAATTTTTTTTAACTATCTACTGATCTTCTCAGTTGACCTTCTCAGATGTGATTGTATTTGCTCGTTAACTAATTTGATGTCATTTAACACTTTGGATCTCCTACTTATATGTCTTGGCAAATACTTACGGGAAAAAGCTGCCCTCTCAACAGGGTTGTGTCTCTTCAAATTATCTTTCTTTTCATAACCATCATTATTTGCCTTAATCATTTTATAATAGCAAGTCCATTCTTAATTGCCTTGTTTTATGATCTTGGCTCATTCTCATAGCAGATCCTAATTCCTTACTTGGGGGCAAGTTGCTCTCAATCAGTTTCAGATTAGGATGACTGAAGATCTTTTCTCCTTCCCAAGAAGCATCTTCCATAGGTCTTGCATATCATCAAGAATTTAGGCATCGTCTTATTTCTAAATCATTTCTCCGTCATATTGATAATGGCTTCGAATTCTAAGGTTAGTGTGCCTTCGTCATCAAGTTGTGATAGCTCCAAACGTGAGGTAACTTGTTGCCCTAGCATTTTCTTGAGTAGAGACACGCGAAAGACATTGTAAATATGGTTGTTTTTAGAAAATGTCATTTCATAAGTGTTGATGTGAGTTTTTGTACCACTACATAACATATTAGCAATTGAATATCTAATACGGAGTATCAAACACAATTCCTCTCTTGAAAAGTTAATGCTCATGGGATATTCGAGAATAACTCCAATGTTCCTTACACTTGTGGATACTCACTCAGTTTTATCGATGTTTTGCTAGTAATCACGTAGGCAACCTTACGCTATTCATTCGAGGATGACTTGGGGTTTTTTTTTTTTTTTTGCTGAGATGGTGATGATTTTGTGTGAGTGCCAAGTGATGTTGATGGTGACAGTGATGGTGGAGGATGTAGCGCCAGATAATGTTGATCGCACAAGGAGGAGGCAATAATGGTTCTAATGACTTCTACCTTCCTAACTTTCTTAGAGTGAAATTTGACTACTCAACTACTCGCTATTCTACTCCTCCTAGGAATGGAAAGGTTAGAAAATGGACGGGGATCGAATCTAATGAAAGCTTACCAGCGGCTCCACCTCCATAGATGCAGTGATTCAAAGAAAAAGAGAACTAGTTTGCCACACAAGGCTCCCTAAGCAGCGGCTAAGATGCTAGTGGCCTAGTTGTAGATCCCTATCAAACATTCACTAACATCACCATACAATTAGCCATCTACTTTTACTCTAACAACATGAAAAGAAATCCTACTTTAATTTGAGAGATGAGAAGAACCATGCAATACACCAAAATGAACATGTATATCCACCATACAAAACACAACAATGAATAGAGAACAATTTTGATAGTATTTTGGCAACAATCCTCCAACATAACTCTCTTACAAATGAGATCAAAATGGCCTTATATAGAGGCCAAAATTACAACCGATGGTAGAGATCAAAAGCAAAATCAACAATCCAGATTGGATCCTAGAAACCCTAATTAGGGTTGCCACCCCATCGGCCAATGAGAAGATGCCACCTCGTCAATGGACCAATGAAAAAAGTGAAAAAAGTGACAACGAATGAGAAGGCACCAAAACAGTGGAGAATCAGAATTAGACACTTGTCCTATTCTAGAAGAAAGAGATATTTTCACTTGGGCTTACATCAAATGATCTTCTAATATAACTCTCCTTTTTTCTTTCATTCTTTTAGCTAAGGCAATGAACCTAGCTAGCCTTTCGTTGACTTCTTCCATGGGAGGACAAGGTGTATGCTTTATCTTGAGCTCAGTCGATTTCATCATGCTACTTGTTGCCTATAGTGTCTTCTCATGATCCTTCTCATATTCTTTTGCAAATCCGATAAAGGTGTTGAGAGAGGAAAGGGTGTTCAAATATTTCTTCTTGATAGCAACCTTTCCTAACTCATTCAATCTTGATCCAAGCTTTGTTTCCCTGATGTCCTCTTCTTTGATATCTTCAAAATCAGGTGTTGCTCCGATGTCTCTCATCATGGTTGTAATGGAAGTGTCAACACCTAGGTTGTGATGTGCAACTACCTTCTGTATCTCCTCTTTGTCAAGGGGATTGTCCTTCCTTTAGTCTATCATTTATCTGTATCGTGAGTACTATACCGACATTGGTATCGGTTATTCGCCTCATTTTCAAGAAGAAAGGTGTTTTGGGCATCATATCCTCTGTCTTTCTTAGTGTTTGTTCCCTTAGAATTCTTACTTGCACTAACATCAACCATCTCGTCAACCTATGATAGGATGGTTGAGTGGTGGATAATGAATGCAAGAAGAACCAAGGGAGACAATATCTAGACAAGAACAAAAGAAGGAAATAAGCTTAAGAACCCATTTCAACCCTAAATGATTTGAAGTTACCCTTTACCAATAGCCAGGTCTCTTTTTGGATTTTTACCTATATCATGTTTATTGCACCAACATTAATATCGGTTATTCGCCTCATTTTTGAAAAGAAAGTAATTTTGGACATCATATCCTCTTTGTCTTTCTTAGTGTTTGTTCCTTTAGGATTCTTGCTTGCACTACCATCCTCCATCTCGTCACCCTATTACGGGATAGTAAAGCGGTGAACCATGAATGCAAGAAGATCCAGGGGAGACAATATCTAGACAAGAACGAAAGAAGGAAATCAGCTTAAGGACCCCTTTCAACTCTAAATGATTCAAAGTCACCTCCACCAATAGCTGGATCTTTCTTTTGGAAACTAGGATCAAACCTTGAGAATTTCAAATCCCTTGAAAATCAGAATTTTACTTCTTTGGAATTGTCCACCTTTGGCCTCAACAATCAAACTTTCATCATGTATTTCTTCTCCAAACAAAATCACCTAGGTCTAACATAAAAAATACAGTCCCAAATGGAGAAAATCAGACCTCCATCATAAATCGCATATGGCAAAAAAAATCAGGTCTGCCCTCAAAAATGTCAGGAATGTAAAATTCTGCCCTCAAACTAATTCGCCCAAGCAAGGTGGTGTTCCCTCTCAACAAAAATCGCCATATATGAGAGAAGTCAGTCTGCCCTAGCAGAAATCGCCTAACAATGGAGGAGAAGTCTGCTCCTCAAAATCTTCTAACAATGAAAATTCTGCCCCAAGAGGAAAATCGCCAAAGGAAGGAGAAAATCTGCCTTGCAAAATCGTCAAAACAAGAAAAAAATCTGCTCTTGCAAAATCGCTCACACCACGGAGAGGAAAAAAATGAGAAGTGAGGAGAAAAGAGGAAAGGGGTTCCTCTTATACCCAGCTTGCCACTCCCTCCTAGCTGGCCGACTGGGACCCTAGGAGCAAGAAAAACAATAATTAATGCACAATTACGGCCCCCAATTAAATGCTTAGCTAAATATTAACTTCGCCAAGATGAAATTTACTTTTTTAAATTACCAATTAGACCAAAATTGCAAATAGAAAGTAAATAATGCCTTGGAGATGCTAAATATTTCCATTTAATGATATGATTTAGCAATTAGTATGTCATTAAAATCGGATTTTGGCTAGCCAAAAGCCATTTTTCAATATTAAATTACCAATTTCATTAAGCTTTTTTTTTAAATTCAAGGCAAATTTAATCCATTAAAGCCAATTTTTTGCAATTCCATTCAAATCAATTTTGTTAAGCAATTTTAGTTTTTTTTAACACAAATAAAATTATTTCTCTAAAGTCTAAAATCGATTTTGCAATTTGTTTTTATCATAACAAAAATTAATTTTCTCACTGAAAAAAAATTCAAGATTTTCCAAAAAAAGTTCAAATCTAACAAAATTTCATTTTTTGAAAATTATCCAAATTTACACAATTATATCCAAATTTTCAAAAGAAATCGTCTAAGTACAAATTTTACAATTTTATCCCGCCAAATGTTGTTTTTGAAAATTTTATCCAGCCTAAGGATGGAATTGGTTGTTCTGGAAAATCAAGTTGAAACTGGGTGAAAATAAGCTAAGCCTCTCCCACTGGCCTGAAGGTGTCCAAGGCTTAAAAATCTCAAAAAATCGAATCAAAATTGTTGGACAATCCAAAAACTTGCCAAGGCGATTAAAAAAAGGGGGGTCCCCAAATTTTTGGGGCGATGGTGTGAGAACCTCACAACAATAAGCTACTTCCCCTAAACTTTGTCTACCTTAGAAACTTTATGGCCCATAAAATTGGGGGTTAAGATTTTTCTACTCCACACCTCTTGAATACAGATTACTTATATGGTTATAGCCAAAAGAATACGAATTTTCCAACTTCAAATGTTTACTAGGGCCCCCTTTTGGTCAAGTTTGTGAGAGAGACAACTAGTTTTAAAAATATTTTAACAAAATGCCACAAATCATCTATATTCACCCCTTGTGCATTGCTTTTCTACGACCAAGGTAAAGGATCTCACCTAACCCAAATTCACATTTAGAGCCTTTCGCATATAGAGATTCCTAGTACAAGATGTTTACCATTTAATATGTTTGAGGGGTTTTTCCCATGTTGTGCTATAGATAATGATGTCATCAAATAATATGAGTAGGAAGCTCCCTAGTTGTGTCTTGAATGTATAATTCATGTATGATTAAAAATTTGTTGGGGCATTTGATGGGCCAAAAAGTAGGACCAAAAATTCAAAAAGCACATAGTGACACCTAAAAGCAATCTTAGGAATGACTTCTTTTCTAATTCTTATTTGATAATATTTAGATCGCATATCAATTTCAAAAAAGTATCTAGCTCCACGGAGTTCGTCGATTAATTCATCAATTCTAGAAATGTGGCAATAGGTCTTTATTAGTTTCTTGTTTAAAGACCTGTAATGTATATGCATTCTCATGGTACCATCTTTTTCCTTGACTAGGATGATGCAAAGGGAATTGAACTAGGTTAGATATGACCCATTTTCTTAATGATTTTCTTAATCTCACAGTTGAACTTGTGGGGGTATCAGTCAAGGGTAGTGATCACAAGTTTAGAGCCTTCTTCTAATTCTATTGTCTATTATAATCTTCTTTTTGGGGTAGTCTGAATGGAAAATCACCAAATACTTATGTTTATTCTAGATAGGTTGGGTATCAATGGGAATCGTTTTGCCCTAGAAGGTCTTGTCAAGAATCATAAATTGTGCAGTCCGCTATCCTTTTCTACGTCTAAAACTCCTCTCCTTTCTTTTGGAGGAAACTGCTTTTAGGGCTTTTTCAAGTAACCCTCTCAAGGCGACTTCTTGATCAATGTGTTGGAAACAAATTTCAACATTTGAGGGAACCATAATGAACCGTCCCAAGGAGTGTATCCAAGGAGATCCCAGATCACATTGGCACCTGGTGTTTCCACATAAAAATCTTCTTTGACCCCAAAGTGATCTCTAATTGGGCAATTATAGCAGTGCATTGAGCCATTGCTCGAAAAGCTAGGGCTAGGGCTATAGTAAACCCGTTAATGTTCTTTGTTTCCAATTTCCTTTTCGCAACTAATTTCTCGTCGATGAAATTATCCACGAGGGGAATAACCTTATGCCCTTTGAGGGTGCTTTTGATTTCAAATGGACAATGTTTGGAAGCTTTAGAAATGTTAGCTAAAGTTCCATGCTCCTCACCATCATACCCAATCTTCTTGCTAGGATCTTTTCTTTCTTTAATAGAAGGCAACTTCTATCATGAGCTCGGCTTCCTTGTCCACGTATGTGTCTCGGTTCCCCTAGCTCTTTACATTTGAATTTTGGGTGCTTTTGTCCTGGTAGACATTTCCATGCTCCTATTATCTACTACAATGAAAGCATGTTTTCCCTCGCAATTCCAGCTTATGCCTCTCATTTTTATGAGGATACTTTGAGAGTGTGTTTGATGCAGAAATTTGGGTTTATCTTTGGATGGTTTAAATATCAATTTCATTGCCATTTGAATTCAAAGTTTGTTGGGTCGAGGGCACTTACCATGCCCTTGATTGATTTTTTTAGTCCTTCCATGTAAAAGTATGTGAGCCTCCTTTGACAAATCTTTGGTAGTAGAACGGATAGCTTCTGGAATTCCAGCAGTTTCTTCTACTGTTCCTTGTTGTTTTAGTCAAGTCAGTTGTTTAAACTAACATATTGGATGCCAAGTTCATGGTGCCGCCAATTATGGGTTGTTCTTGTTAAGTGGAGCATGACAATTTATGGCATTTTCCTCTATCACAGGGCTAAGAAAAAGAAAAAGTGTCCAATTTTTTTGGACCTATGATCGCGTTGTGAAGTTTTTGGGCCCATCAAAGTTGGGAAGGGTTATCTTACTCACCATATCCTTTAAGTCCTTATCATATTGTCGTCTTTTCCTTTTTGGCGCATTTCATGTTTCAACATCTCAATAATCCTTAAAGGAGGCATTCCTCCAAACTTTAGGGTCTCAACTCAAGTATTTTACTGCATGTACTTCAACATTATAGAAGGTCGGACTTTGACTTCGTCTTCAACCATGGGTTCTTCCCTGGCTAGACATGAGGGTCTTGCTGATCTAGGTATGGATACCATTGTTGAGTTGTTGACAAAGAGGTTGGAATGTATATTAACTCCCATTGCTTTGCTGGGTTTAGACACATAGTATTTTATAACAGCAAGTTGTCTCTTAAGGATCCCAGTTCATTCTCATAGCATAATGTGATTTCTTACTTGGAGGTAGGGACATGACACGGTGGGCAAGCAAAGTGGACATTCCCCGAGGTTGCCTACTTAGTGGGTTGCTTATACCTGCTTTCCCTATTAATGCCTCATCCCTATAAAAAAAAGTATTATGATAATAGATAGCTTCTATCATTAGTTAATAATTATCTATTTGTCATCTATTGTGAATATTAGAATGTTTATAATATTATGTTAGCCTACAGTTAACTATTAGTTCTCTATTACCTAGAATAGAATGTTTCTATTATTTACAATCGTTTCCTAAGGAAATGTCGTTTCATTCTTTTGTATATATTGACCTCTCGGTCTTTGTTAATGTCAAGCAATTACTTTCTAATTACTTCGTAATATAGTATCAAAGTCAATTCTTTGATTTTTTTCAAAAATTATTATAATTTCTTGTTCAAAATTCTCAAAGCAATATTTGTCAAAATTATTTTCTTTGATATCTGCTTCGAGCTAGGGTTTTGTCTACTACTCACGACCATTATTCTGCAACTATTGTTTGTATCCCTATGATTTTTTGGTTTTGTTGCTCATGTCTAGAAAAATCATGCCATTTGTTCTGGTTGTTTTTTCTCTATTTGGGTCTGTTGGGCAGCATTTTTTGGGTGCTATTACCTTGCAAATCGCAGCATTATTTTTGCTGAAATCATTGTTTTTTTGAGCCTGTATAATCCGTGTGTCATTTTTTCTTTCTTGAGGTTTTTTGCAGCCTCCAATCACCATTGTTGGAGGCATCTAGGGTTTTCCAACCTTATGTTGTTTACTAAAGCCTCAGATCCGACCCAGAAAACACGTTTTTTCTGCATTTCCACCATTCTTTTTGGGGTTTTTTTGCAGCCAGTGTCGTTTTTGCTCGAAGTAATTCTCTGTGCCGGATCAAAAATATTAACAAATTCTTGATTGGTTTTTTGAGAGCTCAACTGGGTTGTCATTAGATTTTCCTGGGTGCCTTGATTTTTGAGCCAATGGATCCAGAATTCTACAACATATTATTTCTTGGTTTTTCAAGCTCTCTTCTGGGTACCTCTTCACTTTTTCAAGGTCTTCCATTTTTTGCCTCGAAGTAAGTGTCTTCACAGATTTTCACGTTTTTCTACTCAAAAACATGCTATGGCATCTCTGACTAATATTCTACTCGAGGGCAATTCAAAATTCAATGGTCGGAATTATGGCACATGGAAGCAATGGATACTAACAATCTTTGAATATCGGAATACTAATCAGATTGTTTCTGGTGTTACAATGTGTCTAATTGCAACTAGTACTGATCAAGCTACATGGGATCTAAATAATCAGGAGGTAATGATGCTTCTCAAATTATCCATAGCTGATGATCAGCTCCATCAAATTCCATCCGGAAAAACCACTGCCGAGATATGGGAGCAAATCAAGAAACTTAATCAAACTTCAAACAAGAGAAGAGCCTTTGTTCTCAAGAACACTCTGCTTTCTATTATCATGGATGAGCAGAAATCACTCCAAGAAAACCTCAATAGGATTCTGTAATGTCCCCATTTTTAGCAAGTTCCTACAGTTGGCTTGGTCAGCTCACCATCGAGACCCTCATGAGCTGATAGTGGGATTTGAGGGTCTCAATTGTTGGGTTATAGACTTTTCAGCAGCCTATGGTGTATTTTGGCTCCATTTGAGGGACTTACTATTTATAGTAGGTCAAGTTGTTGGTTCCAATGAGCTCAGTTGAGTTAGAAGAGTTGAGTGATGCTCTTAGTTTTTATTTTGGGCTTCTAGTTTGGGCTCCAAGAATCTTGGAGGGAGCGTTTATTTATAGTAAGCCACCCTGTCAGGTTCTTTCATCATCACGATCACTTCGGTGTTGTTAGATTTCAATTCTAATGCTTCTTAAGTTGTTTTCACAAGATAGTTGAATTATTATTATTCATCTAAATACACTGAGGTTGTTATTTTTGTTGGTGTTGTATGTTGGTCACCTCAGTATCATAGCTCGTTAAAATCGGGACGAAAAGTTTTAAATCGTGGGAACAAAAAACAGTGACCTTGTGTGTCAGAATATTATGTTATGGTGGAAAAGGTCATTTTTGGCAGCCAAAAGTAATTAATCATTATATTATATGGCACTTTGTTCTATTTTAATATTGTATGAAGGAAGCTTCTTAAGTGAAGTTGCATTTGGGAAACTTTGTGCCATTTGGAGGTTATAAATATGAGCCAATTTGATGAGAAAAGCATCGACTGAATATTATTTTATTGTGTCTTTATGACTTCTTCCTGAGTTACTGGATTGGTGCCCTTGCTGAAGTATAAGGGTTTGAAGTTGATAGTTCTTCCACAACTGAGGTATTGTGGATTTCTGAGAATTTATTTGTCTTCCTACTATTCTTACTGTTGGAGGGCATTAATTATTATTATCTTGGTAATTTTGCTGAGGGTTTGAATTTTGGAATTCTTGAGATTGAATCGATTTGTGGTCCAATTAGTTGCTAAAGTATAACAGTTGGAGATTGTTGTTGGTTATTGTTGACTGACATTCATCAGTATTTGAGAATCTTTTGATTACCTGCATCCAAAATTGGTGAGACCATTGTGCTTTGAACAAGTCTGCCAATCAGATAGTACATCAGCATTTGTATTAAGGAAGCCACACATGTTAGAGGAGGCTGTGTGACTTTGATTTGGGGCTGGTGGTATAAATTACAGGCTGCAGTATAACACTCCAGGTCTGTCATTAATAATTAAGGGCCTGCGTCAATGTGCTGAAAGGCTGTGATTGCTTTCTAGAGCCAAGCATCAATTCTCAAGGGTTGTAAACACCCAGTTCTGGACCAGCGAAATCAATTTTAGAGCAGTGATCAATTGGTGGATTGTGGGAGCCCTTGTGGCCTGCTATTATAAGCAAAGAGCATGTTTTTCTAAACCTTCGAATGAATTGGATTATTTCTTGAGAGCTGCGATCCATATTTCATTTGTTAGAAGCCAATTTCCAAGTTCACTATTGAATGCTTGTAAATTTCCAGAAGTCAATTGTCAAATTGGATATTAGTAGCATTGCCATCAATAATAGAATTACTTATGAATTCTTTAGTGGTGTTAATTTGGGCAAATTGATAAAGACTTAATCAATTAAAGTTGTGAGCCGTTAGTTGTGAATTTAAAGCATTATTTATTGAAAGATAACAATTTGCCTACCAAATGTTTGACAAAATGACAAACTGTTGATTAGCAAAAGCAAATTGATGTTTGTTAAGGATATAGCCGGAGAGGGGTTATTACAGATTCAAGAAATCCGTGATCAATTGCTTGCCATTGGACGCAAGATGGAGGAAGAGGACATTGTGGTCATGACTCATAACCCTCAAAAGTTTGCCCAAGTCCTACGACCATTTTATCAAGACTCTCAACATCACTTCTAATAGCGTTGATCTGAAGTTCACAAATCTCTGCACACTTCTGCTACAGCAAGATCGGTGGAAACAACAGTTCGGTAGCAGTTCTAGCTCCCCCTCTACAAAGCAAGCCTTTGTTGTTGAATCCTTTCAGAAGGATAAGGGCAAGTCTCAATCACAGCAATCTTCATAGTAAAGGTCCTCTGCTCCAGCTTCAAAAGGCTCTAGGAAAAAGAACATTCAATGCAACTATTGCCACAAGTATAGGCACATGAAGGTTGAATGTCAGAAGCACTTAGCTGCTCTATCTAAGCAATCTAGTTCACAGCCCACAGAGAATAGTGTAGAGCACACTGAGCAGACATAATCTGTCTTTTATGCCTTTTGACAGCTTCATGCTCTGGATAGATTAACCATTAAGGGAGTGTATTACGATAATAGATAGCTTCTATTATTAGTTAATGGTTATCTATTTGTAATCTATTGTAAATATTAGAATGTTTAAGATATTTAGTTAGCCTGCAATTAACTATTAGTTTTCTATTAACTAGAATAGAATGTTTATATCATTTATGATCATTTCCTATGGTCACATCATTTTATGCTTTGGTATGTATTGACCTCTCGGTCTTTGTTAATATCAAGCAAATATTTACCAATTACTTTGAGCCTGATCTGATTATCAATCACTTTGATGTGTTTTCTGATGAGTGACTAGAGTTTCTATCCAAAATCTCTTACTTCCTTTATCAGAATTGTTTCTTGCTGATATGCTGAACGTCTTCTTGATATGATTGTACATGTTTGTTGATTGATTCTATCTGCCAGTTATATATATTAACTCTGAGTCTGCAAACTCTTGCTGGATTGAATGCTCCAACCTTTCTGCAATACCCTTATCTTCTTTACAAATCTGCTCTTATTCTTTTACAGTTTTACAGTTTACCTATTTCTCTATTTGACATCTGTTCCATCCTTGTAATTCTTCTGTTTGTTTTTGTCATTAATTCATTGATACCTTCCTAAAGCTCCCCTTTTC
Organism: Cupressus sempervirens; assembly: GCA_028749045.1. Taxonomy (NCBI): domain Eukaryota; kingdom Viridiplantae; phylum Streptophyta; class Pinopsida; order Cupressales; family Cupressaceae; genus Cupressus; species Cupressus sempervirens. The sequence goes on from CM053789.1 coordinate 680,230,809, forward strand.
CAATTACAATATATCTCATTTTATCCCAAAACCCAAATACCTCAAGAGACAACTCCTTTAAAGTACATCCTTCATCGCCGCAGGAGGCAACTTCATAAGAGGGTCCACTTGCTTAGTAATAACTTTATTTTACAAAGATTGGCCAAATACAAACAGGAATTAGGCACCAATGTCAGCCCAACACAAGCTAGATTTAGTCCTTAACATCCATTAGGATTTGCCTGAATTATATTATTTGTATTTACTCTCAGTGCTGCCTTTTTGAATCACTGCACAATATGAAATCTTTGCCCTTTAATTAACTTGATCTTTGATAGTTTATTCTTCATTTCTTTCTACCTGCTTACATGTTAAAACTTGACAATACATTAGAACTAGTTAATGTACTCTAATATAATAGTGGGACCCATCTCAACATGTATACAATCAACTGGCCCAAGACTGGGTTCCAAGATCCCGAAGAACTGGAACACCAATTTTTCATATTACTGTAGGGAAGGTGCAACATGTTTGTGTAATATCTTAGAAATCAAGCATAATTACAAATAAATGTGACTTGAAAACACCTCAAAGTTATCGCCCAATGGCAGACTATTAAATGATGCTCACAATATATAAATGCTTTAGCAATCCCAGGTAATTCACCTAGATGAGTAAACAAAACCATGCACTGATCATTCCACCTATCAAAGTATCGAACACTGTAGCCTAAGTTGTGCTGAAGTTCATCGCCAGACAATGAAGATCTCAAATTACATACAATTTCTATAGGGAAAATAAACCTAGCCAATATTTATCAAACAATGAATAAAACCAAAGTTTGCATGGTTTTATGATCATAAATGACACATTAATACCTTTTAAGTGATTTTTACCCAAAAGCCTTTTTCTTTCAGAAAATAATGTCCTAATCTGATACAGGTTAAAGTCTACATCCTAAAGATGATTAATAGATGAATTGATGAACAAAAGCAAATCCACTTAATCTCTGTCAAATAAAGGGCAGGCCAGATGGTTGAGTAGCTTCAACACAACTATTAGAATGTTATATTCTCTAAATAAGTATTTGCAAATACACTATAAAATTAGATACATATTGACAATCATTACCTCATCAACCATAGATTTAATTTTCGAGGCATTGTCCTTTTTTAACTGTTTCTTTCTCTCTGCTCTCAATTCATCTGCATTCAGAGAAATGTGTCATGTCAGTTGTTCTAAGACAATAATTTTACCATAAACTGTTCTACTTCAAAAAAGTCAGTTTTTTTAATAGGAAAAAGCTAGCAAAATATCATGATAAGCAGAGATCAACAAGAGCTTTCTTCAAAATTTATGGTATACAGGTATGTTCTATTGAAATTTAATTTCTCGCATACCAAATACACCCTTAGATATCCCCTTTCTTTTAAATTTGCCTTAAAAAAGATGAACGCTGCAAAATGGCAAGATCTTAAGGATATCAAAAACAAATCAGCAAGTTTGTGCTACCTGTCAAATGGAACCTTTAGAAATTGATTATGACCTAAGATACTAATCATGGAAGTAATACTTTCCTCTTAGGTATCTGACTGTATATTAACTCTCAGTCATGTTCTATTGACATCATAAAAATTATTTTATTTTTTTTAAATCAGTTTAATCTTTTATTTTATATTTCCAAAAGATTCCATAACTTTCGCACATTGTTTAGTTTGCCCCATACTAAACCATTTGACTATTGTAAGTGCTAGCCTTAAAGATGAAAGCTACTTTATTAACTTGAAATAATTTTACTAAGGTCTTTATGAATGTTGATCCCTAACCTCCGATCTCTCTCTGCTGATTTGGTTTATAAGATAGCTTTTCCCTTAACTGTCGTACTTTTCCCATTTTTCCTGTACCATCTTATAATTTTGTATTATTGTCAGACTTTTAATTCCATTTTTAACTAAGTTTCTGCATTTGTCTTTTAAGTTATCGATGTATGTGGTATTGGTTTGGATCTACCATTAATAGCTATTATATAGCAACCCTTGCTTATGTGAAACATGCACACTTATACTGTCATCTGCTTATAACTCCTGTGCACCTATTGTTTAAATTACGCCACTATTTAACTTATATCATTGTCTTATTGTAGATAACAGACGCCTCTTTAAAGTATTCAACAAAAATCAATTATCACTTTTGATATGACACAAATAATTTTCCATGCTTTCATTGCATTAGAGAAGCATGTATATAAGTAGGAAGAATATCCTACAGTGTCATTTGGTGTTCTTAGTTGTCTACCTACTTTTTCTTTATTCTTTCTAACCTAAAAAGTTGTTCCTTCCCTTAGTCTACCTTTTTGTTTATGGTATAATCCATTCTACAGCTATTCCATGTAATGTCCCCTTTTTCAGTAAGTCCAGTGACTCTGGGATTAGTCCATCATTGCGACCCTCATGGGCTAGTCATTTGGATAGAGGACGCATTGGTTCACTATTACCTGCTATTTTAGGACATCTCCAGAGTGCAGAGCGGTTACTGGCCAGGTCTAGGTGCATCAGCTTTTTGTTTGGTTCAATTTGAGGGACTTATTATAGTAAGTGAGTTATCCTCACAATTACAAAATTTCGCGGTAGCTACTGGAGGCAGTCATGGTACAGCGCAAAGTGTCATCACTTGCAGTTTTGCTACCTTTATTTAATGTGTTTCTTAAGACTTACTATTTATGGAAAGTCAGTTAAGAGGGTTGCTAAATTTAGCAGGGCACCTAATGACCAATCAAAACCCCAAATGTAGCAGCAATTAATGGTTGACTTAGGAATTATTAAAAAGAGTATAATTAATGATATTAAATAACTTATAATAAAGTTACTTTAATTATCATTTTAAAGGACAATAGAGCCATGACCCATCAATTAGTTCTTTAAGTGACTTAATTCTATTTTAAATGCTGCCTAAGTCAAAACTATGGAAAAGCACACAAAAGTTATATAACTTCAAATAAAACAAAAGCAAATATGTGGGAATATATATTTTATCCCACATTGGTAAGGAATGTGTTTGAGCACTCAAAAGAAAGAAAAAAAAGGAACTTAAGAGCTCATGTTCATATATGGAATTAATCATTTTTGTGGTCTTATACTTGGTGAATTTTAAAAGTTTCCCCAGCAAGGGTTCCAAGGAGTCACTGCAAGTTTGGAAGCCATTATTTCTCAGCTTTGAGGTGTTGAAAGATTGCACTGAGATTGCTGGTTGTGCTTACCATTGTTCTACATCAGCCTTTCAGAGGTTTTTGCATTTACAAGGGTCTTCTTATCTGATCATTCAGGGATCAATTTGAAGACATTTAATTGCAAATTGCAAGAGTTTTGTGAGCAGTCATTTCCATCTTTTATATCCTTCTTCCTTTAGCTAGCATATGCCAATAATATGCAAGATTGATCATAATTTTGAGAACATATATCAGTGGTGTTTGGGGATTTATTGTGAAAGTTATCCATTGAATACATAGGGTGATCAAATTATTGTTGTTTGCTGCAAGTTGAAAGACTATAGCAGATATTCATAGCAACATCCCAGTTGTCAATGAATGCACGTGCTCATTGTGAGAAGAATCGATCTCTTTGGAAGGCTGTTTGGTTCTTGGTTCAAAGCTATTTACTGTATTTTATCACCGTACACTAATTGTGGGAAGAAATTATACATTTTCTGATCTGAATAAACATTCAATAATCTGGAAAAAGCTACAGCAGTCACAATTTGTGCCCAGTCTTACAAATTAATGATGTATTTTTCATTCTGGGTATGAATCTTTGTAAAGTATTGGTGTACTTCTCATCTGGACGTATACTTTGAACTGTTGGGTTTAAAAAATAATTAGTCCATTAAATTTGTAATAGCAGTGACATAATTGTCATTAAATAGTTATATTTCATTGTACTTGCAAATCGCTTCATTTTCATAACTTTGACATTGCAAAAACTTTCAAAATTCAAGGAAACATCATCAATTGCATTGGTAAGTACTAAGAACCATCGGAGTTCTTACAGTGGTATGAGCTAGCAAGGCTCTTTACGTTCCAACAATCCATGTACCGGTATAGCTATCTTACTATTATTATCACCCCACTTGCATGTGGAGTATGCTAAACCTTCTAAACACATGGTGCACCCTAATCATTTGCTTCATGCGTAGAGGAAATTATTCCCAGTTCTGACATGAGATTTAGGGATTTATTTGGAAAAGCTGACTCATAAAACCATTAGACCTGAGGGGGCAGAGCTCCATTCCATCTTGAAATATACCTCCAAACTGTGAATCCAAGCATATAAATTGTCCCCATCAACTATGTCATCAAGTGAGAATTGTATATATTAGTTTCCAAACTGAAATCAGGTTGGATAATCATGCCAGTCAAAGGAATGGAGTGAAATGTCCACTGTTGTCCTATAAGTTGCTGCAATGTGCCTGTCATCTAATCCTTACGATTAAATTGAAATGAATTATATTGTTGCATTTTGGGCAAAAAAAAGATTTTGTGCGGAGGTTAGGGGACTAATTGAATTATCAGTGAAGGAAATCGACACAAAATTAAAATGAAAACCTGATGCTTAGGCTCTGATACCAATTAATATGATCATTTTGTTGAATATGTCACTCTATGCTTTCATTGCATTTTAAAAAACAAATATTAGCATTCCCAGCCATCAACCGACTTCTGAATTGCTTCTATGCTATTTCTATCCTTCCTCGAACCTACTTTTTTATTGATTGTTATCTATCCTTCAGAGATGTGTCATCTGTTTGCATGCCTTTTCATTTGCTTCTCTGTGTTCCTTTCAGCTCTTCCACCAGCAAACTAGTTTCTATCTAATTACCTGTGTTCATATACAAGAATATTATGTTCACTTTATTCTTATCAGCCATTTGTATATCAACCCTAGTTAACTTCAACATATGGTACTTCTCCATCAATCATGCAGAAAAATGATGTTATCCTGATAAAAATCAGAGGTATGCAAAGCATGAAAGCATCTATCCAATTGGGAGATGATCAACTTAAACTACAATAAACACTGATTGTCCAATTTGCACTCCAATTTTATGATATCCTAATCAATATTCCTTCTTAAAAAATCTTGCTGGTTAGGAACACTAAAGATACTGACCTTGTACATAGCCCTCAGGGCTTCAAGTGACTGTACAAAAATTTAAGAGCAAAACTCAATTCCATCCACCAAAAAAATGGTTTTTTTCTTGTTGAGTAACAAGTATATTAGAAAATTAGTCAATGGGATTTTTATGAAGTGGTAGAGCCATTTGTTTCTCATGTTGGAAACCAAGATCCAATTCTCCCCAAGGACATCATAGTGAAATAACAGTATCCTGAAACAGTAGTCCTGCTTCTATTAAAGTGAAATAGAAAAAAGATTCAATTCTCACCAGGACATCATAAAGAAAGAACAGTGTCCTGAAGCAGTAGTCATGCACACACTAAGAGTTGTAAGGGGAGTTCTATATGTTCATATTTGTCTTTGTCATGTCCCCAAATTTTAATGTAATAATTTTATTTTATTAGTTAATTAATTGGTCCCAGAATTTAAATAATATAATAAAAGGACCTTTAATTAGTTACTTTAATTAGCTAATATGAGGCCCCAGTTAATAATATTTGTATTTGTGGTTCCGATTGATTTAGAATATCTCAGACCCATTTTTATTTTAGTTGTTTCCATAGGTGTTGCTGTCCGCTATCTTTGTAAACCCTTGGGAGTTCCTCTGAAGGGTATTTAAGCACGACATGTAGGTAGTAGTTGTTATGTGATTTGGATTATTTCTTTGTATTGTGAATTCTTGTTGGAGTTCAATATTATTCGCCATTTCGGAAGTGAAAGTTCTTCTCTATTTGGCTATTGCGGTTTCGGTGCGATTCAACCCTCGCCCTATTTCGTCGATGTATAACTCGGCTCGAATCTGGCAAACCAGAGCACCATCACTATTTGCAAATACAATCTATGCTTGGTTCCAAATTGATGTTTTGTGCATATTGAATCTTCATTGCTTATTTCATTTGGCAGGCTGAAGGTAATTATAAATCTCTGCATTTATTTGTAACACTTAAATCGTACACATTCCTTCCATACGCCATAAAACCCTCTCCATTACTCCCTCCAATACCCCGTTCCACACGCCCATAACACCGTCTCACCGTACAATCTCCTTGCACCTTCTTGGCTGACGTATGAACATCACTCTCAAGTTGTATGACAAACATCCCTCCTCACTGTATGAACAGTACAGACAACTCCATCCTTCACCGTACAGACAAGCATTCTCCCTTATTTCCACCGTACAGTAAACCGCAACATTACTATATGGCAAACACACCTCCTACATAGAGTCATCATTTTGTTGATACTACGAAACATACAACACAAGAACAAAACATTACAATGTTATCAAAGCAATTGCCTTCGGGTTGAGATCCCCTTTAGATCGATTTCCCCTTCGGACTAAGTTCCCCTTCAAATTGAGTCCACCTTCAGGTCAAGATTCCCTTTGACCGAGTTTCCCTTTGAATCAACTTCCCCTTTGGGTCGAGATCCCCTTCGAACCAAGTCCCACTTCGGATCGAAATCCCTTTCGGACCAACATTCCCTTTGGATCGAGTTTCCTTCGGATCAAGTTTCCCCTCGGAACCAGATCCCCTTCGGATCAATTTCCCCTTCGGATCAAGTTCCCCTTTGGATCAAGATTCCCTTCAGACCGAAATTCCCTTCAAATCAAGTTCCCCTTTGGACCAAGATTCCCTTCGGATCAAGATCCCCTCGAATTGAGGTCCCCTTCGAATTGAGATAGCCTCCAGATAGAGATTCCCTTCAGGTCGAGATTGCCTCCGAACAAAGATCCCCTTCAAGACAAGATTCCCTTCGAGCCGAGATTGCCTTCGGGTCAATATCGCTTTCAGGCTAAGTTCACCTTCGGGATATTACAATGGTATCAAAGCTAGTGATCTTGCCAACCTATTGGGATGATTGAGAGATTTTGGTATTTGGATAACACTATGGTGTCGAACAACGATTGAGAGTGGTGGTTGAAGGCACTACAAAAGATTGGCAAAGGAACCAAACCAAATTGAAGATAGACCTGAGCTGAAAAGGATGCACCCCAAACTCAACCAAAATGATGTTCTAGGGAGTGGACCGATGGCACCTAATGATGCATTGAAGGAGAATTGTTTGAACTCTCTCGACCGAAGCCTAATCTGACTCGAGGAAAGAGGGACCCCACCCCACAGACCCATAAAGCATGACCAATTTGACTAAGGAGTCCATAAGGAACATCTTGGACGGGGTGTCCTAAAGCATTGTCTCTCTAACATAGCAAGGGAACCAAGCCCTTTATTCACACAAGGTTGCATGCCGAGTCTAATGTTGAAGCAGGGACCATAAAACTTAACCCCAAAATAAGCACAAGACGAAGCAATCTCAATCTCCTCACCCTAGAAAAAGAAGTGGAGATGCGAGGTCTTCAAGCAGTTTAAGACCATCACTCAAGTCTTGCCCAAGTTCACAACAACTAATGCAAGTCGGGAAAGGAGACCAAACCATCAAGAAGTCGTTGGAGGCCACCCAAAGAGGAGGCCATAAGAACCACATCATCGGCAAACAACAGAATAGAGATAAGGACTTGATATGAGTAACAATCGTCCTCCAAGAGCAAGAAGTCCCAAAAGAAGGCCTCGAGCCTTTAATGGGAAGTTGGATGGTGATGAGCTTGTGGAATAAATAGAAGCTATAGAAAATTACTTTGAATATAAGGAAGTGACCAAAAATACAAAGGTGAATTTTTGTAAAGACAAGGCTAAAGGGATTTGTATTGGTATAGTGGAACTATACTCAGAGTGGAAAGGTGACAATGGGGAAGAACGTGATCAATACTTGGAGTAGGATGGTGACTACTTGAACAAAAGTACATGCCTGTAGATTATGAGATTTTGAACACTAGGAGGTTCATTTTCTCAAGCAAAAAGTATTGGATGTGGCCTCTTACACAGAAGAATTTCACAAACTAAGTATGAAGGCAAAACACCATGAGGATAAAAGGGAGAAGGTAGCTTAGTACATCAATGGGCTTAGGCTTGTCATTCAAGATGAGAAAAGTCTTGTGATACCAAAGACAGTAGATGAATGTTTCCAATTGGCCTCGAGGGCTAAGGAGAGGCTTAGGAGAAAAGGAGAGTAAAATAGTAAGGGGAGAGGGGTTAAGATATTCAGAGGAAGGGGAAGCTTTGGAGGAATATATCTAACCACCAAGAGTCAAGTGGAGATTCAAGTTCTAGAAGAGGTTTCAAAGGTAGAAGACCCAATGACAGGGGTAAGTTTGGAGGACTAGGAAGGGCTCTTAGTGTCTTCACTAGAAAATGCTTCAACTATAATCTAGGACACCAAATGAGTAAGTATCTTGAGAAGGCTTCATGCTCTTATGGAGGAGAGAGAAGCAACCAGTTGATGATTGAAGAAATTACCCCATTAGAAGTGAGGGACAAGTTCAAGATGGAAATAGCTTAATGATGAGAAGGACATTGTTGAAAATGCCCCAAAAGCCAAAGCCCCCTCAAAGGAAGACCCTCTTCAAAAATACTTGCAAGGCCTATGGAAAGGTATGTAAGGTCATAGTGGATTTTGGTTCAACTAAGAATGTCATTTCAATGGAAACAGTAGACAAATTAAAATTAAAGAGATTGTCACATATTAACTCATATAAGGTTTCTTGGTTAAAATATTGATAGAATGTGTTGGTTAAGGAACAAGTGTGAGTTGATCTTGAAATAGGAGAATGCTATGTGGTGTAATTCCCATGAATGCTTGTCATTTGTTGTTGGGGGTGTCCATGGCAATATGATGTGGAAGCCCAACAAAACAGAAAGCAAAATTCCTTCATCATAACCGAAAATAGCAAAAGGTTCATAATATATCCATAACCTGAAGAGGGGATAGAGAAACAAGTAGGGTCAAGTGTCATGCTAGTGATGGCAAGGAATTTCTAGATATCATGAGAAAAGGGGATACCTAGGGGCATGCTTTGATATTGAAAGCAAAGGATGGTTCTGAAATACAAGACAGTAAGGCAGAAAAGTAATCCCAATGAGGTACAAGGATTACTAGAAAGATACAAGGGTATAATGGGGGAGGAAATGTCCAATACCCTACCACCAATTAGGGATATCAATCACCAATTTGACTTTATCCTTGGTGCTACTTTTCCAAACAAGCCAGCATACAAGATGGCACCAACACAAAATGTAGAGATTATTAGGCAAGTGCAAAGGCTTTTGGATAGGGGCTTAATTAGGTAGAGTAAGTCTCTATGCAGTCCCTAGAGTGTTGGTCCCTAAAAAGAATGGTAAATGGAGGTTGTGTACTGACTCAAGAGCCATCAATAAGATCACTATTAAGTACAGGTTCCTATGCCTAAAATAGAAGATCTTTTGGATTACTTGGGAGGAGCTTTCTAGTACTCCAAGATAGACTTGAAGTGTGGTTATCATCAAATCAAGATTAGTCAAGGGGATGAATGGAAAATGGCATTCAAGACTAATGAGGGTCTCTATGCATGGTTGGTCATGCCAATTGGGCTTACCAATGCACCAAGCACCTTTATGTGCTTGATGAATCAGGTATTGGTAGAATTCATTGGCAAGTTTTCTGTAGTTTATCTTGATGAATCCTTGTTTCTAGCGGGGCAAAGGAGGAGCACTTGAAGCATTTGGACCAGGTCTTGCTGGGACTTCATGAGGAAAAACTCATGATCAATTTAGACATATGTGAATTCCTTGGACATATGTGAATTCCTAAAAGAGGAACTAGTGTACATGGGTTTGGTGATTTCAAAGGGTAGCCTAAAGATGGATTCATCTATAGTGCAAGCAATTTTGAACTAGCCTACATCCAAGACAATTGGAAATGTGAGGAGTTTTCCATGGGTTGGCAACTTTGATGAAAGAAGTATTGGTAGAGTTCGTTGGCAAGTTTGTTGTAGTTTATCTTAATAATATATGTGTTTTTAACAAGACAAAAGAGGAGTGCTTGAAGCATTTGGACCAGGTCTTGAGGGGACTTCATGAGGAAAAACTCATGATCAATTTGGACAACACTAAATTCCTAAAAGAAGAATTGATGTACTTGGATTTTGTTATTTCCAAGGGGAGACTAAAGATGGATCCCTCTATAGTGGAGGCAATTCTGAACTAGCATATACCCAAGAAAGTTGGAGATCTGAGGAGTGATTTGTGCTCATATTCTTGACACCATCGAATGGAGCATATAAGGGTAAGTTTTTGTGGATTTGATGATGCAAATAAAAGTTTTGAATATTTGAAGAATAGAGTAGCCCAATATCCATATCCTATATAGGTACTTCCTAATTTCAATAAACCTTTTACTATAGAATGTGATGCAAACAATATGGCCATTGGAGCAATTCTAAGTCAGGAAGATGGGGCAGTAGCTTTCTTTTCTAAAAGGGTTAATGATGCCAAAAGGAGATGCTCCACTTATGATTTGCAGTTGTATGACATGGTCAAAGCATTAAAAAATGGAGACAATACCTTTTACAAAGAGAATTTGTTGTCTATACAAATAACCATGCCCTCAATTTCTTGAATGGGCAAAAGAAGTTAAATTGCAAGCATACGAAGTCGGTTGACCAAAGTACAAGTCTACACCTTCACCACTAAACATAAGAAGGATCGAGCTAATAAGGTACCAAATGCTCTCATTAGAAGGGTTCTTACCATCCAAGAGGTGCACTTGCAAAGCATGGAAGTTAAATACCTCAAGGGGTTATACAAGAATGATCCTGATTTAACGAAAGCATATGAGGTTTGTGAAAAGTTTTAAAATACTTGTCATGTTGAATTCTCTGGCTTTAGGTTGTAGGATGGTTTATAGTTTAAAGGAAGTTCCAAAATGTTCTATGAGAGAAAACATCATTATGGAGAAGCATATGCTAACCTAGGACACTTTGGTCTAGATGAAACACTAGAACAAGTCATTTTTTCTAAGTTGCAAATTGGTGTAAGAAAGTTTGTATGATGTTGTGGGATTTGTCAAAGAGAAAAAAGCACATCTTCCAATGTTTTTCTTTCCCAACCTCTACCTATTCCCAACAGGCCATGAGAAAGAATAAGTACGTACATTGTTTTAAGTCTCCCTAGGACATCAAAGGGACATGATAGCATTTTTGTCGTGGTGGACAGGTTCAATAAGATGGCACATTTCATATCTTGCAAGTCCACACATGATACCTCTAACCTAGAAAGATTGTTCTTCTAGGAAGTGGTTAAAATCCATGGCTTGTCTCTCAACATACTAAGTGACAGAGATTCTAAGTTTGTAAGGCATTTTTGGCACACCTTATGGAAAAAAATCGGTACACGATTATCCTTCACTTCTACATACCACCCTCAAACAGATGGCCACACTAAGATTTAGAAGGTCTCTTGGAAACCTATTAAGATGACTAACAAAGCAGCATGGACAAAGTTGGATATGGTCATTAGTCAAGCAAAGTAAGCTTACAATGACTCCATGAATAGAGACACTAGTAGAAGCCCTTTTGAGGTTGTGTACGGGATACATCCAAGAGGAATCCTAGAGTTGAGGGATCTCAATGGCATGGAGAAGAGAAGTGCTCAGGGGGAAACTTTGCAATCGCTATGAAGGATATACATGAAAGGGTCAAGGAAGTGTTGCAGAAAAATATGGAGAAACACAAGTCCAAGGCAGATGAGAGGAAGAGAGATAGTATTTGAAGAAGGAAAGGCTACTGATGAAGAGGATTGGTCCCTACAAAAATACTTCGCAAATTTAGCTATAATGCATATGAAATTAATTTGCCATAAGGCTTAGCAATATCCCCTATTCGTAATGTTGTGACTTGTTTCCCCATAAAGGTATTGTGGATGCAAGTTCTAAAGCAAAAGATGAAGTTGAGAGGAACAAAGACCTTCCACCAAATGAACCATTGACGCTTGAAAGGATTTTGGGCTCCAAGATGTTCAAAAGGACTAGGAATGGGACATACAAATTGTTTCTTATACAGTGGGTGGATTGCTTGATGAGGATGCTACCTAGATGACAGCAAAAGACATTATCCAACATGGAACCGCTGTTGCAGCCGTGCCTCCTCAATACACTTGAGCTTCCTTCAACCAAAGAGTATCGTTCAAGGCACCTATAGGCATGACTGGAGGATTTGGACACTTTTGTGCTTTTGGAATGTTCAATAAAGTAATAAGGTCTTGTACAAACCATTTCATAGTTTGCTACATTGTAATAAGGCCAGTAGAGCCACTTTTGTGCTTGTCATTCACTAAGGACCCATATGGTCGAAGTCGGTCAACCACTGCCCAACCTATGTAGGAGGTAAAGTATAGTTTGATGTAAATTTTAATCATTTATAACTTGTATCTAAAATTCCTCGTCGAGTTTGCAAAGGTAGATGCAAAATTGTTGAAAAGATGTCAATGTTATCAACATTGACAAATAATGTATATTTGTAACCCAATAGCTAATTGATTCATATTTTAGTTGAAACCGTTTGGGATGGTTGTAACTTGTGACAAGTCAATATAAGACCCAAAAGGTCAAAAGGAGATGTAACTTTAAAGATTTTGGTGAATAAGAATGAGATTTGCATTGTACAACATTTTCCTATACCTTTGCAATTGTATGGATGCCTCCTGATAGGTGGATCAAATACTCTGACATGCTTGTGTAGCCCAATGACTCTTCTTTCATTTGCACTTGATCGGATCTCATTTGGTTAAGGAAAAAGAAAGATTCATCAAGTTTTGTGTAGACAATTCAGAGACCCTAGGGTTTTGGAAGCAAATGGATTTTCCTAACATTCCACCATGGGATCTAACCAATTCTTTGGGGAATGTTAGGCGTACACATGTGCCATACGAATTCCTGATTTTTGGGGTAATGCCCTAGGATTGGCATGGTCATGTGACAAGCCTGGAAGAGAAGGAAATGGTGTTGTAGAGGAGACAAACTAAGGCATGGGTGTGTTCTAACTAGTGATTTAGCATCCCTACACGTGCAAACATGAATCCATAAGCCATTTGACAAGAGGAAGTGAACAGTGAAGATATCCATTAAACCCCAAGCCCAATGGCCATTTAGGCCTAATTTGGGCATTGTTAAGTTGACCCGGTTAGTGATATATTCTATATCAGCCAAAAGGGTATCCATAAATGGTCTCTATTTGGGCCCTTATTCAGGAAGTTTGTAAGTTTGAGACAAAAAAGGCCAATTGGCGAGCTAATTGCTACTTGGTCTCCTAGTAGGTCTACGATGCAAGAATGAATTAGGTATCTCATGTTAGCTCCAAGGGATAAGAATGAGTCAAATGAGATAGGAGTGTAGAATACATTCACACAAACCTCTCTACAAGTAAGTGTACTAAGATCCTCATATGCTAGGGTTGGTTACGAAGAACTCATGGATTTGATGTGAGAAGTTGTAACTCATAAGCAATAGAAATTGCTCAAGGTTGTTGGTCACAAGGAGGTGATCCAAGGAAAAGTTCAAAATGTGTTGGGCCTCTTGAAGAAGGCTTGGAGATTGGACCATTGGAAGGCACCAAGTTGGAAAGAAAAAAAAGTGAAAAGCTAAAGGATTATTGGACCTAGACCCTTTGCATCATATTGGTATCAGAGCCAATAGTGAAAGGTTGAGTTTGGTGTATGTCAACAGGAGACGGTGAGGGAGAGGCTATCACAATGCCTCCTAAAGGATTAAAGACATGGTGAAGGAACTGCAAGAGGTGGAACAAAGAATGGATGAAAATGGGGAATCCAAATTTGAGAAGATGGTAAGAAAATTGAAGGGCAAAGAAAGAAAAGAAGAAAGTGAACCAGAAGTCTCTGAGAATGAGACAGAAGAGGAACAGGAAAGACTTCCAAACCAAGACATGTCTGCAGACCAAAAGGCATTTGTGAATGCTATTAAGGAGGCACAGAAAGAGAATGTTGAAGCCAAGGTAGATGTTCTTACCTTCAGGGGAAAGTTGGATGGTGACTCTACTCAAGGAAAGTTCATGCCTGCAGATTATGAGATTCAGAACATTAAGAGGTTCCATAATCTCGAGCAAAAGGACCTGGTCTGAACCTTGTTGGGTACAACAATTCCACCACTTAACCAACACACTAAGTGGTATGCATATTTGTGGGGGTTGTAGACATAATAACCCGGCCAAAATAACCCGATCACAACAAAAGGTGCAATTTCACAAGCTAAGTATGAAGGCAAAATACCATTAGGATGAAAGGGAGAAGGTAGTCTAGTACATGAATGGGCTTGGGATTGTCATTCAAGATGAGATAAGTCTTTTGATACCGAAGACAATAGATGAATGTTCCAATTAGCCTTGTGGGCTGAGGAGAAGCTTAGGAGAAAAGATGAGGAGAATAGTAGAGCGAGAGGGGCAACGAACTTCAAAGGAAGGGGAAGCTTTGGAGGAATGAGTCAGTTTAAAAAAAGCAAGCTTGCATGGGTACGTGGGTACGGGAACAGGAACGGGTACGGGTACGCATATTTTTCAAAACAAGGGACGAGGGTACGTTTGTATGCCTAATTTTTTCTATATAATTAATATTTTACAGAAAATATAAAAATCAAAATATATGTCATGATTCATGACATTGAGCATTCAAAACAAGAAATTTGAAAATATGAGCCATTAGTCAAATTATAATATATATATATATATATATATGCTATTGCTGAATGTTTAATGTTTAAAGTAATTTTCATAATAGCGGATGGAGGTACTTAGGTATGTCAAACTTATTTAAAAATTATACTTTTATAGTTATAAATAATCTGAAATTATGAGTCATGACAATGGTTTTTCAAAACAAGAACAGTGATAAAGTTTGCAAATGTAATGTATTGTTTTCAGTTTCAGATTTGCTATATGTTTGAAATAATAATACATGATAAATGCTTAAATGCATAACAAAGAAGGCAGACTTTAAACATGAACAAGAAGATCCTAAATCATATGACAATGGCATATTGCAAATGATAAACTTATGACTTGAACAATGATAAAGTTTACTGTTAATGAGTATCAAAGTTTCAAACTGATTTGGTATTGAATTAAGTTTGATAAACAACAAGCTAATACAAAAATTAAAAACCAAAAAAAAAATCAGAATCTTAACCAAGGTCCTTAGCTATGATGCTCTCCACCGAGTACCCGGTACGTGGGATACATGTACCCGGTACTTGGGTACATGGGTACGAGAACCAGGGGTGTGGGTACGAGTACCCATGCAACCTTGAAAAAAAGTAATGAATCTAACCACCAAGAGTCAATTGGAGGTTCAAGGGCCAGGTTCAAAAGGTGTTGGACCTCTTGAAGAAAGCAGGGAGATTGGACCATTGGATGGTGTCAAGTTGGAAAATAAAACAAGTGAAAAGCTAAAGGATTCTTGGAGTAACCTAGACCCTCTGCATCACTACTATCAATAGTTCACAAGGCAATTTATTACCGATATCATGTTGTTTTTTCCTTTTTCTGTCTTCTTATTGTTTAATTCAATTTATCTCTGGTGAACATGGAGCTTCCATCAGCTTTCTCCATCCAGTGTGGACTTTTCCACATCAATTTCCCAAATGAGGGATACCAAATATTCCATGAGGCAATAGAAAATCTAGTTATGTTTCAGCTATCTTTGTCTATAACATGCAAACCTAGTTTTGTTCCACCAATCTTTGAAAGTTTGCTTTTCACCTCATTACATACTTATAAACATTATGTGTGTGTGTGTGTGTGTGTGTGAGTGAGAGAGACTTCCACAGTGGTTGAATTTCTTACTGGGTGTTCCGAGGATTGACATGAGAGAATCTTTAACGCTGCAGTTAGTGATCCCAGGAACATTTTATATTCTCATGCACACATTTTAATGTGATTATCTCACCGCCGTGTGATTCTAATTCAAAAAATAGTTCTCTCGCATTTGAAAACGCATTCTCCTAAGCTACCTAAATCAATGCTGGAGTCAACACATCAATGCAACATATCTACCCTAGCACTGATTACAAATTTGTTTTCAAATTACAGAGATTCTGTATACCTAGTAAAACAATGATAAAAATAGACAAATGTACTTGAGATTACTTACAATTTACAAATATAATTAAGATGATTTACCTCTTGCTACGTTGATCTGGCAAACAATATATTCCCTCTCCTGAGGATCCAACAGCAACTGCTGAGCTTTTGCCAATGCTGCACTTACGAAAATTCCATATTATAAAGTCATAAATAATGTGCCACCTACATAGTCATAAATCAAAGATAAAAATTTCGAGCTAAGAGCCCATAATTGCCCAATTCAGCCTTTTAAGAGTTACAGTATAACATAATGCACTTAACTCCCCCATTAAAAATTGTAAGCTTATAAACACAATTTATGATCTTACTATTACAATATTATTACAATTATATAATTTTAAATGATAAAAAATCAAAACATCAACTAGGTTAATGACACAAATATATTGAGGACATTAAGCTACATGTGTTTCGTAAATTTGCTATTCAATAGGAAAACATGTACAATTATGGGAAAGCCATTTGTGAAACTACAGTTCAGTATGGCTTATGGTAAAGTCTGAAAAATGTCAAAAATATGTAAAAAATATAAATGTTTAAGTTCTACATCTTTTTTTGGACTTTTTGAAATTTAACATGTGTTGACAGATTGTATTAGGGACCTGAGCTTACCTCAGGTAAGGCCTGAGCAATAGGGTACCTTGCCCAAGTATATCTCAGGTTCACCTCAGACAAACCCAAGACATCCATTGGCAACAACGAAAACAAGGCAACCAGATCAGGCTACAAAACTACTTAAGGGAGAGCATTGTAACAAGGGGCATATAACCACTATTGGAACGAATAGCATAAGATTGTGCAATCTTCCATAGAATCATAATTAAGATCTAAGCAGACTATCAAATAATATGAACTAGAACATATAAACATACCCATGGAAATACATAAAAATGCTAGAAGAGAATAAATAAAATCTGAGCATATAACCATCCCGACCACTTTAATACCTAATTTCACTTTTAATTAATGGAAGAGCTCCATAACCAAAAGAATCCACCAAATCAAAAGATTTTTAAAAAAGGATGAAATAAAAATGCAAGAAGGCAACAAACAACTTAATCCTCTGAAATCTGGAAATATATCCAGGTCATGGCATGGAAGGGGCCTTGGAAAAGCAAAATATTAAAAGCGAAAAGAAAGCATGAAAGAACTGCAGAGAAAGAAAGAACCTCTAGATGTTGGAAAATTAAAATAACATGACCAAAGTTGTAACCCAAAATGATTTTCCAGCTATAAGCTGTCAAAATGCACAAGGCAGTTTCTTTGATAGCAAAAAGAACCCAAAGAATGTAATTTAACAGCTTCAAGAGTTTTAGAGATGTGGCAGAGCTTTTAATTTGGACCTAGACTCTACTCAACAAATTAGAATGAATGTATCATTTGAAGTTCAGCTGGTTGATTATAACTTCTGAAGCCTTACCAAACTATTATCCACTCATTGTCCACAATGAACAACTGGTTAACCCATGGCCAAAATTACCACCAGCAACAGATAAGTCTATAGATTGGCATATTGTTGTGTGAGATATTTATTTGTTTGCAAGGCTGTGTAAGGTCGATACAAAAACTATAATTCCTTTCAGAGGAGTTATATTGGCATCAACAGTTCATGGAAAACCATCCCATGATTAAAAATGTGGTTCAGAAATAACCAAATTCCAGGAATGTTTAACTCTATCTGATAAAGTCTAGAAAGGCCACATGATTACTATAAGCAATATGAGCTTTTTGAGCTTACTGGATACAAGGAATGTTGTAATAGGTGTTGTATACTCATGTAACTAACATTTAATGTTCATGGTTAAGTGTGGCCATCTTGGTATAGGCTCCGTGCATGGACTAAAACAGTATTGGATCACTTCTGGAACATAAAAAGGCATGGATCATAACATGGCATCACATATCATTTTGAGGTCGCAACAAGACAAAAGAAGACCACTCCAAGATGGAAGTTTTATAGTCACAACTTTAGTCTCCTCCTTAGGTGGACCAATTTGAACCTTGGGAAGTTGGAAGTTACCGGGAGAAGGTGAAAAGTCATCAAGCCACGTAAAGAGAGTCACACATGGGGGTGTCTTGGATGATGTAAATAATATGGGCTTGGGTATATGTTTCCAGACACTATTAATGATTTCTGGTATACTCAACTCTAGAAACAAGAGGCTCTTGCAGAAGTGAATTTCATATATTTTGTAATGTTCCATGTTAGATTATGTTTAAATTCATGATTAGATTTATTAAAGTAATTGTCTTTATGAATGTCTTAGGATTTTCAATTATATCTCTATATTAATTTAGAGATATCATACATATCTTCTTATGAACTAAATCCTTAAATAATCCCTTGCATATGTATCAATATAATTTCATAGTATATTCCTTAGCAGTGCCTTTGATGTGCTGAGTTAATATTTAGCAGCGCCTTTGATGTGCTGAGTTAATATTTATTTGAATCAATGTCCGATCTTATGTACAGAATTAGCAAGATCTCCTTTCGGTGATATATGTTCATTGTTTTATAGGAAACAAAACACCGATATTATATATGAAAGGATGGAGGGTGGCAAGAACGAAGGAGCACAAAATATGCACCGAATGGAGATAAGGACACAACGATAGACCAAGGAAAAGGTAAGACATACGCTGCAAAAGACCAGTCAAACAGAATTAAGAAGGGCTAATAAATATAGAATAACTCATACTTTGACCCTGATCACCTTTGCATATAAGAAGGACAAACACATGTATTAACAACGATTGCAAGGAAAATATGAATAATAACATTAATATAATATTTTAAGATACACAACTAAATACTAAGAATATTTAATCAATGAAATTATATAGATAAAACTTTGACTAGAAGTTTTATATATATATATATATATATATATATATATATATATATATATATATATATATATAAACAAAGAGATTTACCTTTAAGCTTACATCTTAAGATTTATCCGACTGAAGCTATAAAAACATTAACAGGTTAGACATAGTTATTACACATTTAACTTAAATTCTACATTGTATGTCCTAAGCTGCAATGATTCAAGCTAAAGTATTCCTAATAAAGAATTGTTAATTCATTATATCACATTAATTAAATTATCTATATAACATTAATACTCCCACATTCAATCTTATTACTATTCAGCTTAGTGATGGAAGGAATAGGTGTTATCCAAGGTGCCTAGATACTAACTGCCATGGGCTCCCTCAAAGTTTACAAATCCAAGCCCTTTGCCTATCTTGGGACTATGCCCGCAAGGTGCTTAGGGTCACTGATCCCTATACCCTATCTTGGGATAGATAGCCATTACTTGGATTTACACAGGCCCCTCCTTGGTAACATATTTGTCTTCCCTTCTCAATTTAAAATAGTTCAATATATATGGCTGAGTATCAACATATATTTATATATATAATTTTTTTGTTATATATAAATCATTGTTGAAAAAATCGGTGATATATCGCCGGTCTCGCAAGATATCGCACAGAAAAAAGGCAAGCGATATAATTGCACTTTTACTTGGCAACGAGTTTTACAGAATATTGCTATGACATTTTCTGGAAAACTTGCCAAAATGAAAAATTTGTCCAAAAAAGCATTGAAAATGTCACAGAATCATTGTTTGTGATTTAAGGTTTTTGTTTCCACAATGGTTTTGTCTTTATTCGTGTAGCACGACAGCAAATATTATCTTCATTCGGCAGGGATACCAACTATTTCTCCCCCGATGACTTCTGCAGACTATTAATATTTTTTGCCACCTTATATGTTTTATTGTCTTAATGTGTTTTGTAAATGCATTTAGTAAAATATTTCCTAAAACACGTTAGAAATTTATTAATGTAAATGTCTTTTCTAATATATTTTTAAGAATTTACAATTAAATGTAAAAATATTTTACTAAAATTGTAATATAAAGCTTACTAATATATTTGTAGTGCCCACCTATAGTTTGTTTTTCCATTATATTTACCAAACTCTTTTTATGCCTATTTCATGCATGTGTTAGTTTCAAGGGTATTGGATTTATAATTATGAAATAATTTCATGACTTGGATTGCATGTATATCAATAAATAATTACTTAGTTGACTATATTTCATGTGTTGTTTAATGATTATAGTTATTGGTGCATTAATGATGCTTTAATGATTCGTAGTTAATAAATGTGATTTCTTTCATAGCAATGTTAGATGATGCTTTAATAATGATTACTTCGTATTAGTAATGATACATTATTTTATCTAAGCATTTGGTGTTTGACTTATTATAGTACTTACCCCATTCTTGCATGTGTATGGTGCATGTGTCTCATTTAACTTTTTGTTTGTCGTGTTTGATGTAGTTAAAGGAGGGAGTCGTAGTCACCTACTAGTCGAGATCTACACAACGTACCACTCTCTGCCATTGCTTGTTTAGTTTAGATATATTTATATACATGTACATGCTCGTCTTTTATGCAAAATGTAGGTACCAGGCATCAACTTCCCTGAATTGCCAGGATGAGCATGCACACTAACTCAATGGTAAGAATGGAGAGATAATGTTCAGGTCCAATCACAGCCATAGCCTAAATACTTGTCTTGCAAGGAGGAATCGTAACTAACTTTCCAGCCTTTTTAAAACCCATGAGCTTATCTTTGTTTGTGTTGTTTGATTTTGAGTTTTGGTCTGTTTTAGTAATGTTGCTTTTATGTGGATTTCGCTATGTGATTTATTTGGTAAATAATTTAATTATAATTAATTTAAAAAACTAATTAAATATGTGCTTTAATTTAGAAGTTTTAATTTAGAAAATTGGTTTAAAAGAAATTAAAATATGATGATATTTAATTAATTATAAATTAATTAAATATGTACTTCAGTTTAAAAGATTTAATTTGAGAAATTGGACAAAGAGATAATCAAAATATTAATATATTATAGATTTAATGTTGTTTTATTATAATTATTAATTTAATAATAATTAAATTAGAGTTGCATTTAAACAATGAGCTTTGATTATTATTATTAATTTAAATAATAAACTATGCTTTAATTAGTGCTTGCACTATTTAATAAACTAGAGGAAAATAAAATATAAAAGAATGAAATTTAAAGATAAAGTTATAGTTCTAATTGTGGTGTAGTTATATTTATTTAATTTAATGATAATTATTTAGTCGTTTTATTTTAATAATGAACTATAAGTAATGTTATTAATTAAATTAATAAATATATTATGAAAAGCGCTTCGAAAATTAATTAAAGAAAGAAAACTAATTATTTAAATTAAGATATTTTGTAATTAAATATCTAAAAGAGTTGTGCATGAAAATGTAAAAGGTAATATAGTTAATAAATAGTAATTGATCAATGAGTTCCCTGTGATTGCATAATTAGAGCCCCAATTTAAAGGAGAACTCTTTATCAGAGATCTAGAGCTCATTTTGCAATTACACAAGTTTTGGAAAACAAAATTCGGAATTGGATCAAAAGAATTGTTGAAAGTTTCAGAGGGTCAAGATTTGTATGCATTCACAGATTGTCTCAAATTTTAGTTGTGGTTTTGAGATAGGGTTTGAAAACCATTGTAGAATTTTATTGAAAGATCTATCTACTTCGTGTCTTCCTTAGTGTTTGCATATTGCTTATTAATTTACTGTATTGATTGTTGAATAAGGAATTATGTTACAGATTTTGAAAAGGAAAACTTATTAATAAAGAAAACTTGAATGAGGAAAATTATGGAAAAACTGTAGAAAATTATTATGATTGTATTCTTTTAAAACCCTTTTAGATAATATAGGGAATATTTGATTATGGAAATTTGGAAAAAAAATTTAAAAAATTTGAACAATTAGGGTTTCAACTATAAATTTGTCATTAGAACCATGAGATTATCATGAATTCTCTAAATATAAATAAATATTATTCTTATATCTGAAATAGTTTAATCACAAAATTTATTGGAAAAAGAAAAAGATTAATTGAGAGGAAAGCATGTTAACTGAACTTATGCATGCATGTGAAAACAATTATGCTAAAAATAGAAGCTAAGTTATAGTACGGTTACATGCATGTGAAAACAATTATGCTAAAAATAGAAAACTAAGTATAGTAGAATTACATGCATGTGAAAACAACTATGCTAAAAATAGAAAACTAAGTGTAGTATGGTTGCATGATTTGAGAGATCAAAGACATGCGAAAATACTAATTGCATGTGTACTTTTATTTTATATAGTTTAATTTTCAGATTTATTTATTTAAAATAATAATAATAATTTATTAATTTTTAAAATAAAATTAATATTATCCATTTTGTTATAAAGTAAATGTTAGTATTAGTGATTATTTAAGTTTAATTAAACTCTTAGTTGCATATAAATGATTTTATAATTATTAATGCAAGAGAGAAGTTAATAAATAAATATTTATAATTTTATTATATTTTAAAAGAAGTTGTGATAGAATTCACTTTGTATTTATTTATGTTAGTGGAATAGTATCGATTACTATATTCTATAACTTGTAATAGCACTTGTAAATATTTATGTGTTTTCCAAGTTACTATATATGAATGAATATATATGTGAAATAAAGAGGCATGTCTCTTTAACATATTAACTTACATTAGTTATAGTAATAACACAAGTAATATATCCTTAACATATATATATATATATATATATATATATATATATATATATATATATATATCACTCTTAATATAAGTTAATTATCCCATATATAATATTTGTCATATATTATATATCTCATATATATAATATAATTTATCCGATAGAATTATAACATTAACACTCCCTCTTAATGAAGAAGGATAAAACACATAGATATTACACCTTAGGTAATGTTTCAAAAATAATACATATAGGAAATCTTTGTTCAGAAGATTTCTAGAATATGATATCATGTAAGTATTGGCCTATTAGAATATCAACATATGATATTCACCAATTACTATTTGATATCATATTTGGTAACATGAGCATTGGCCTATAAGAATATCAATCAAATGATATTCACCAAATACTCTGAGTAATGGCCTATCAGAACATCAACTAAATGATATCCACCAAATACTCGATGTGGTAATGGCCTATCTGAATATCAAGGCAAGATATACACCAAGTACCGAAAATATATCTATACAAGCAACTTGTAGATAATCAAATTAATGATATCAACCACCTAGTTGTTGATTTATAAGATAAAGCCTTTACATGAAACAATTTTGCAAAAATGAATCATGCTACAAGTTATTGTAAGGACGTCACTTTACAAAAACTTCTCCTAGTACAAGTGATAATCATTTAGAAGTCGATAAGTAGGAGATGATTTCCACAGTTAGTCAAATTGTGATGTGAATATCAGGATTTAACTGTGTGATTTTGAGTCAAATTCGATGACCCATATTTCATGAGTAGTGATTCAACATGAATCCATCTCTCATGAGAATAAATGGAACACTTAGCACTCATTGGATCTAGGTGATGCTCACAGGGGTGAAGCACCGGGACTTCCCGGGAGGTCACCCATCCCAGTACTACTCCAGCCTGAGCGCGCTTAACTACGGAGTTTCCTCCACAGTTAAACCCAAAGCTTGCAACCCCATTTGCAAAACCTTCACCAAGTGTTGTGCCTTATGAACCATTCATTAGAAAGCCCCTTAAGCTCATCAATTGATAAGTAGGAGATGATTTCCACAGCTAGTCAAATTGTGATGTGAATATCAGGATTTAACTGTGTGATTTTGAGTCAAATTCGATGACCCATGTTTCATGAGTAGTGATTCAACATGAATCCATCTCTCATGAGAATAAATGGAACACTTAGCACTCATTGGATCTAGGTGATGCTCACAGGGGTGAAGCACCGGGACTTCCCGGGAGGTCACCCATCCCAGTACTACTCCAGCCTGAGCGCGCTTAACTACGGAGTTTCCTCCACAGTTAAACCCAAAGCTTGCAACCCCATTTGCAAAACCTTCACCAAGTGTTGTGCCTTATGAACCATTCATTAGAAAGCCCCTTAAGCTCATCAATTGATAAGTAGGAGATGATTTCCACAGCTAGTCAAATTGTGATGTGAATATCAGGATTTAACTGTGTGATTTTGAGTCAAATTCGATGACCCATGTTTCATGAGTAGTGATTCAACATGAATCCATCTCTCATGAGAATAAATGGAACACTTAGCACTCATTGGATCTAGGTGATGCTCACAGGGGTGAAGCACCGGGACTTCCCGGGAGGTCACCCATCCCAGTACTACTCCAGCCTGAGCGCGCTTAACTACGGAGTTTCCTCCACAGTTAAACCCAAAGCTTGCAACCCCATTTGCAAAACCTTCACCAAGTGTTGTGCCTTATGAACCATTCATTAGAAAGCCCCTTAAGCTCATCAATTGATAAGTAGGAGATGATTTCCACAGCTAGTCAAATTGTGATGTGAATATCAGGATTTAACTGTGTGATTTTGAGTCAAATTCGATGACCCATGTTTCATGAGTAGTGATTCAACATGAATCCATCTCTCATGAGAATAAATGGAACACTTAGCACTCATTGGATCTAGGTGATGCTCACAGGGGTGAAGCACCGGGACTTCCCGGGAGGTCACCCATCCCAGTACTACTCCAACCTGAGCGCGCTTAACTACGGAGTTTCCTCCACAGTTAAACCCAAAGCTTGCAACCCCATTTGCAAAACCTTCACCAAGTGTTGTGCCTTATGAACCATTCATTAGAAAGCCCCTTAAGCTCATCAATTGATAAGTAGGAGATGATTTCCACAGCTAGTCAAATTGTGATGTGAATATCAGGATTTAACTGTGTGATTTTGAGTCAAATTCGATGACCCATGTTTCATGAGTAGTGATTCAACATGAATCCATCTCTCATGAGAATAAATGGAACACTTAGCACTCATTGGATCTAGGTGATGCTCACAGGGGTGAAGCACCGGGACTTCCCGGGAGGTCACCCATCCCAGTACTACTCCAGCCTGAGCGCGCTTAACTACGGAGTTTCCTCCACAGTTAAACCCAAAGCTTGCAACCCCATTTGCAAAACCTTCACCAAGTGTTGTGCCTTATGAACCATTCATTAGAAAGCCCCTTAAGCTCATCAATTGATAAGTAGGAGATGATTTCCACAGCTAGTCAAATTGTGATGTGAATATCAGGATTTAACTGTGTGATTTTGAGTCAAATTCGATGACCCATGTTTCATGAGTAGTGATTCAACATGAATCCATCTCTCATGAGAATAAATGGAACACTTAGCACTCATTGGATCTAGGTGATGCTCACAGGGGTGAAGCACCGGGACTTCCCGGGAGGTCACCCATCCCAGTACTACTCCAGCCTGAGCGCGCTTAACAACGGAGTTTCCTCCACAGTTAAACCCAAAGCTTGCAACCCCATTTGCAAAACCTTCACCAAGTGTTGTGCCTTATGAACCATTCATTAGAAAGCCCCTTAAGCTCATCAATTGATAAGTAGGAGATGATTTCCACAGCTAGTCAAATTGTGATGTGAATATCAGGATTTAACTGTGTGATTTTGAGTCAAATTCGATGACCCATGTTTCATGAGTAGTGATTCAACATGAATCCATCTCTCATGAGAATAAATGGAACACTTAGCACTCATTGGATCTAGGTGATGCTCACAGGGGTGAAGCACCGGGACTTCCCGGGAGGTCACCCATCCCAGTACTACTCCAGCCTGAGCGCGCTTAACTACGGAGTTTCCTCCACAGTTAAACCCAAAGCTTGCAACCCCATTTGCAAAACCTTCACCAAGTGTTGTGCCTTATGAACCATTCATTAGAAAGCCCCTTAAGCTCATCAATTGATAAGTAGGAGATGATTTCCACAGCTAGTCAAATTGTGATGTGAATATCAGGATTTAACTGTGTGATTTTGAGTCAAATTCGATGACCCATGTTTCATGAGTAGTGATTCAACATGAATCCATCTCTCATGAGAATAAATGGAACACTTAGCACTCATTGGATCTAGGTGATGCTCACAGGGGTGAAGCACCGGGACTTCCCGGGAGGTCACCCATCCCAGTACTACTCCAGCCTGAGCGCGCTTAACTACGGAGTTTCCTCCACAGTTAAACCCAAAGCTTGCAACCCCATTTGCAAAACCTTCACCAAGTGTTGTGCCTTATGAACCATTCATTAGAAAGCCCCTTAAGCTCATCAATTGATAAGTAGGAGATGATTTCCACAGCTAGTCAAATTGTGATGTGAATATCAGGATTTAACTGTGTGATTTTGAGTCAAATTCGATGACCCATGTTTCATGAGTAGTGATTCAACATGAATCCATCTCTTATGAGAATAAATGGAACACTTAGCACTCATTGGATCTAGGTGATGCTCACAGGGGTGAAGCACCGGGACTTCCCGGGAGGTCACCCATCCCAGTACTACTCTAGCCTGAGCGCGCTTAACTACGGAGTTTCCTCCACAGTTAAACCCAAAGCTTGCAACCCCATTTGCAAAACCTTCACCAAGTGTTGTGCCTTATGAACCATTCATTAGAAAGCCCCTTAAGCTCATCAATTGATAAGTAGGAGATGATTTCCACAGCTAATCAAATTGTGATGTGAATATCAGGATTTAACTGTGTGATTTTGAGTCAAATTCGATGACCCATGTTTCATGAGTAGTGATTCAACATGAATCCATCTCTCATGAGAATAAATGGAACACTTAGCACTCATTGGATCTAGGTGATGCTCACAGGGGTGAAGCACCGAGACTTCCCGGGAGGTCACCCATCCCAGTACTACTCCAGCCTGAGCGCGCTTAACTACGGAGTTTCCTCCACAGTTAAACCCAAAGCTTGCAACCCCATTTGCAAAACCTTCACCAAGTGTTGTGCCTTATGAACCATTCATTAGAAAGCCCCTTAAGCTCATCAATTGATAAGTAGGAGATGATTTCCACAGCTAGTCAAATTGTGATGTGAATATCAGGATTTAACTGTGTGATTTTGAGTCAAATTCGATGACCCATGTTTCATGAGTAGTGATTCAACATGAATCCATCTCTCATGAGAATAAATGGAACACTTAGCACTCATTGGATCTAGGTGATGCTCACAGGGGTGAAGCACCGGGACTTCCCGGGAGGTCACCCATCCCAGTACTACTCCAGCCTGAGCGCGCTTAACTACGGAGTTTCCTCCACAGTTAAACCCAAAGCTTGCAACCCCATTTGCAAAACCTTCACCAAGTGTTGTGCCTTATGAACCATTCATTAGAAAGCCCCTTAAGCTCATCAATTGATAAGTAGGAGATGATTTCCATAGCTAGTCAAATTGTGATGTGAATATCAAGATTTAACTGTGTGATTTTGAGTCAAATTCGATGACCCATGTTTCATGAGTAGTGATTCAACATGAATCCATCTCTCATGAGAATAAATGGAACACTTAGCACTCATTGGATCTAGGTGATGCTCACAGGGGTGAAGCACCGGGACTTCCCGGGAGGTCACCCATCCCAGTACTACTCCAGCCTGAGCGCGCTTAACAACGGAGTTTCCTCCACAGTTAAACCCAAAGCTTGCAACCCCATTTGCAAAACCTTCACCAAGTGTTGTGCCTTATGAACCATTCATTAGAAAGCCCCTTAAGCTCATCAATTGATAAGTAGGAGATGATTTCCACAGCTAGTCAAATTGTGATGTGAATATCAGGATTTAACTGTGTGATTTTGAGTCAAATTCGATGACCCATGTTTCATGAGTAGTGATTCAACATGAATCCATCTCTCATGAGAATAAATGGAACACTTAGCACTCATTGGATCTAGGTGATGCTCACAGGGGTGAAGCACCGGGACTTCCCGGGAGGTCACCCATCCCAGTACTACTCCAGCCTGAGCGCGCTTAACTACGGAGTTTCCTCCACAGTTAAACCCAAAGCTTGCAACCCCATTTGCAAAACCTTCACCAAGTGTTGTGCCTTATGAACCATTCATTAGAAAGCCCCTTAAGCTCATCAATTGATAAGTAGGAGATGATTTCCACAGCTAGTCAAATTGTGATGTGAATATCAGGATTTAACTGTGTGATTTTGAGTCAAATTCGATGACCCATGTTTCATGAGTAGTGATTCAACATGAATCCATCTCTCATGAGAATAAATGGAACACTTAGCACTCATTGGATCTAGGTGATGCTCACAGGGGTGAAGCACCGGGACTTCCCGGGAGGTCACCCATCCCAGTACTACTCCAGCCTGAGCGCGCTTAACTACGGAGTTTCCTCCACAGTTAAACCCAAAGCTTGCAACCCCATTTGCAAAACCTTCACCAAGTGTTGTGCCTTATGAACCATTCATTAGAAAGCCCCTTAAGCTCATCAATTGATAAGTAGGAGATGATTTCCACAGCTAGTCAAATTGTGATGTGAATATCAGGATTTAACTGTGTGATTTTGAGTCAAATTCGATGACCCATGTTTCATGAGTAGTGATTCAACATGAATCCATCTCTCATGAGAATAAATGGAACACTTAGCACTCATTGGATCTAGGTGATGCTCACAGGGGTGAAGCATCGGGACTTCCCAGGAGGTCACCCATCCTAGTACTACTCCAGCCTGAGCGCGCTTAACTACGGAGTTTCCTCCACAGTTAAACCCAAAGCTCGTCACTTCTTCATGATGTACACAAGGGACAGGCTCATACATGTATGCCATCAAAAGTTTGCATGAAGTCTCCATGAATACTGTCAAGTGGTGTTGTCACAACATTCACCATAAAAACATATCAAAGAATAAGGTTTCTCCCTCTTAGTTTGATATCAACTTTTATGACCTCTTAGCATAAGGTTCTCTCCAATGAAATATCAGACTTCCTCTAAATCTATTATCATCCTTCTAATCTCTTGGTAGCAAGTCATGTCATGTTTCCTTAAGTCAATGGTTATCCTGATAGCATAAGGCCTTCTAGCCTACATACATGCGACTTTATCCTATGAATCATAGTTCTTCAGCTGTTATAGTTTCTGATTAGTGGAGAATCCATCAATCAAGGTCTACTCCTTCTGAACCAAGATCATCAAAAGTTTGATTTAAGCAAGTTTTATTTTCTGCTCCCTCTCTTTCTCCAAGGTTGGCTCTAATGAACTCCTAGACTCCCTCTTATAATTTCAATCATCAAGAATATTTTCTTCAAGAAACTCACATTATCCAACCTAATCATCAGATGATTCGTAAATCCTAGATCACAGCTTCCTTGGAGTTACTATCATAAGATTGAGTCTGTACAATATTTGGTAGCATGCCTAATGTACCAATCTTCTTTTCCTGCAAGAACATCCTCAGAGACAAAGGAAAAGATCAAGGCAAATAGCTCTGTATAGTAATTATAGAAATACAAAATAAGGAGACTACAATGAGTAGATACATGCAATACCCGAGGATGATAAATACTTATCTGCAATAATAATATAAGTTGCTCCAATGAAGGTCCATATGCATCAAATTAGGAAAACGCCTCCATGTAAGAATCTGTCAAACAATTTGAGTACGTCTTTTCTACTCTCATATAAGGACGGTTCAAATGGGAATAGAACATTGGTTATCGTTCCCCCTTACAATGTTAGATTCCCACTCTTATATTATTGAACATATTTTGCATCTCATCATATATGAGAGACTTCATCTCTGACATCGTTGGTAATAGAAGACTAGAACATACCACAAGTATATAATCCTCTATGATCACTCGCCTTTGCCTATTTTGTTCTCAGACTTCATAATCCTTATCAAGAACTTCTCAATCAACAGCGATCATATGAGCACCAATAGGAACTGGGTCTAGGGCATCCCTACGCCAAGGCTAGGCAACCCCTTTCATTGGCATAGGCCTACAGATTCAATAACTTCCTATTCCTCTACACGGGAGATAGAATTGTACCAACCATAAAAGTGAACAAAATATAAAGAAGATCATTTTGGATCAACTTTTCTTGATCATGGGTGTACTCTTGAAGACAAAGTAGATGTTGCTACATTGGAACTCATGAAGGACATGGATCCAAGCCTCTCCCGTGCTTAGGAAGAAACCCATGTGATACAGATCAACTTCCTTTGTAGCTTTAATAACTTATTGCTCAAGTTTTCTGTCTTGTTGATTATGTATTTGTTGTCTCAATTCTTCCTCACCGTGCTTGCTGCCCTAATTATCATTCTCTCCAATGAAATTTAAAGCCTTCAATATAATATGAAAATGCAACTGCCCATGAGATTCTTATAATAAATAAATCACTTCCTTAGTGCCTAAGAAATTTTATTCACGTAGTCTTTGGCTGTGAATATGTTAATATTTTTCTCCATCACCCTATCTGGTAATGACTCAAGGTTTTAACTCTTAACCGCATCGATGTTTAACAATGATTATGCCCCTCTGTTTGGTCAGATCGTAGTAAGTGGCAGAGCAATTTACTTCATCAATGGGATGTCCACTTTGAATTTGGCATTCGCACAAGAAGTGCATCTTGATTTCACACTTGGCAGTAAATGAGATGAGGCCCAACCCAAGCACGATGAACTCTTCATTGAGCATTGATTAATTATTCTAGATTTCCACAAGATCTATGGAGATCGTTGACACCTCTTTGATTATCTCTCATCGTAGGGTATTCATGATGCTAAGTCTGTTGGATATCTTTGAGTCTTCAATGATATTATTGGTGATTTTGACTTCATCGATCTTTATAATCAACGATTAAGAAATACATCTCCACATCATTTTGATTATGCGATGTGCATATATAAAGGATGAAAGACGATATTTATCTTTGCAACATATCATACCAATGTCGCATAGTCATATATTTATATAGTTTGAGTGAGACTTGATCGTCATTCAAGATTAGCATCAAACATGAGAACAATATATATTTAATAATTTGTTTGACAACATTATCCTCATTTAGACTCAAGCACTCAACCATTATCGACATTTGGAAATATATTCAAATATAACTAATTCCATCTAAAGTATATCTTTGGATCAGAAACAAAATTCATATACTTTTGTGAGAACCACTGTACTGTACTACTCACCATAGATGGCAATGAGGGAGGCTCATCTGGTCTGCCAATTTAGAACTAGAACTACGAGTTCTTTCAATAAATATAAAATGTCTCCTTCTAAATGCATCTACGTATTCTTCTTATGCTTGGTTAGCACGCAGACTGTGGCAGATTGTGACATGTGCCCTCAATTCTTACAAAAACTTCTTTTAATTTGTCCTTAGTTAATGTTGCTCCTTGGTAGCATTATATAAATACGCACATTATTTTGGGGTCAGGATTTCATGGCAGTCACAAATTGTCTAGGTGGAATCATTACATGAGACATCCCTATTCTCCATCGATGCCCAAGTATTTCTACATTATTTCCACTTTTATACCTTGTTCTATACGCAGTGTGACCATCTTTATTGCACCTATCTACATTTGGGATCGAATTCCATGTACTTCCCTCCTCACATAATGTTTTCCAAATTTCTACGACAATATATTTGTTTGGGTTTGACCCTGTGTCCATTGTATGATTGAGTATGTCTCACGAACACTGATATGACAATCCACTATTGAAATTTGGGGCACGACTTGAGAGAATAGAGACCATGAAAGTATTATATGGTGACAATGAAAATTCAGCCAACCTGCATCACATTATACATTATACTCAAGACTGTCGATCACCTTCACATATACTTGGACATTGGATATTGTTTTTTTTATTTCTAGACATTGCACAGCGCTCAACCATGGCCGCCTCCACCCAGTTCACAATGACAAGAGTACTTTCTCTCACAACAAAACTAATTCATTTATGCAGTTGTTGCACAGCTATAAGATCACAATTTCCTTTCATTTAGATTCTCAGTTATTCGAACCTGTCTTTGATACCATGTTAGTGAAATAGGATCGATTACTATATTTTGTAACTTGTAATAGCACTTGTAGATATTTATGTGTTTTCCAAGTTACTATATGAATGAATATATATGTGAAATAAAAAGGCATGTTCTTAACATATTATAATGGTTATATATATATATATATCACTCTTAATATAAGTTAATTATCCCATATATAATATTTGTCATATATTATATATCTCATATATATAATATAATTTATCCAACAGAATTATAACATTAACAATTTAGTTAATAACTATTTGACTTTATGAGAGAAATTATAAATAATTAAATTAAATTTATAATTTTCTCTCTATTTGCATTATGAATTAAAGGAAAATTAAATGTTAATATTGAACTAAAATAGAAGTCAAAATAATATTTTAGAAATGAAATTGATATTAGTATTTAATCTAATAACGTACATTTATGTTATTAATTAAATTTATGATTTAAGATTATTTAAATTAATAACCTGATAATATTGCATGATATTTTATATGCAAAGAGATTGGATATTTAAAAACTTATTGATTTCAATAAGTATATTAGCATAACAATGTATATTAATATTTATATTCTTACCTTATTTCTAAACACATTCTTATGACCCAAATTAAACAAGAGAAATTGATGAAATTAAGTCATGTGGCTAAAAACTATGTGTTTTCTAATATTCTATTTACAGTCTTGTGATATTTATTTTCATGATGGTTTTTCTTTGTGGGTTGTTTAGTTGGCCAAGTTAGGATGTGAACTAGAGGCATTTTTGAGTTTTCTTTTATGATTATTTGATGGGATGTCATGATGAACTTAATGATTTGAATTGAGATTTATGTTTTATGAGCTTTATGCTATTGAGCATTTATGAGAACTTGGGTTTTGACAGCCAATGTTATTTTTGAGTTGCTTGTTAAGGAACCAAATTCGTGTTACAAGATTCAAGAAGAGTTGGCAGATTAATGGATTTCCGGATGATTGATTTATAAACAGAGGAACAAATGTGTTCCTTATAAAGAATTACAAGGACGTTGTTTCTAAAAGAAACAACGTAGACTGAAGACAGAATTAGAAACAAAACTAGAGACAGGATAGGAAACATTCCTATCTGGACTGAAGAAAAAAGAAACGGGATAGGAAACATTCCTATCTAGACTGAAAGACGGACTATAGACAAGTAGTTGACTATTATAGAAAGTATAAGATATTATCTTAATACCCTCCCTTAATGGTCAACATACGGATATTGGAACATTCTGTGATAACTGAGACCCTCCTTGGATCTACAGAATGCTGAAACCAAGAAGCTTTGCCAGAAGAGTGCTATGACTCAAAATAAGTTGCAATTACAAAACTTTGTTTTTGTGGAAAAAACGGTAAAACCCAGAACCTCACGCAACCTTGCGTATTACAGACAACATGAAATGATTTTTGAGGAGAAAATCAACAAACCCAGAATCTCACACAACCTTGCGTATTACAGACAACTTGAAATGATTTTTGAGGAGAAAATCAACAAACCCAGAATCTCACACAACCTTGCGTATTATAGACAACTTGAAATGATTTTTGAGGAGAAAATCAACAAACCCATGAAAAACAGAAACAGATTCAGAAGGCGAAAAATGCAACTTCGCCTTGATCATGAAGGTCGACAACTTGTGCTGTTGGCTGGGAAGCATTTTGCCTTGCTTGGGCAGCCAAACGTTTTCGGCACTCGAACTTCATATGGCCGAACTTGTGACAGTAATTACACTACACATTTTGCTTCGTAGAACCATCCAGGGATTGGGCAGAAGGTTGATGCTGGAAAGGCTGAGAAGACTGATGGTTGCCGATGTTCTGTTGAAAGGATTTTGCAGCAAATGCCTGCTCTGAGGAGGCTGTAGAAGCACTGCTGCCAAACTGTTGTTTCCAACGATACTGCTGCAGAAGTTTGGTGCATAATTCTGGAAACTTCAGATCAACATTAGTTGACGTAATGTTGAGTGTTTCTATGAAGTGCTCATAGGATGATGGTAGACTTTTCAGAGTGATGACTACCATATCCTCTTCCTCCATTTTCCGACCAATAGCTTCGAGCTGATCACGGATGTCCTTAATCTTTGTCAGATGCTCTTGTAAGGACATACGTTCATCCATCATAATGGAGAACAACTGATTCTTTAGAAAGAATGCCCGACTTTTGTCAAATGTTTCATGCAGCTCCTTCAGATATTTCCAAATTTCTGCAGCTGACTTGCCTGAAGGAATCTGTAGTAGCTGATCATCGATAACAGAGAGCTTAAGAAGCATAACAGCCTCTCAATTGCGATCATCAAACTTGTCCTGTTCTGCTTGGTCAGAGGTCGGACGAGTCTTTGTGCCTAGAACAAGCTCATCCAAACGACGATATTCAAAGATGGTTAACATGCGCTGCTTCCAATGAATATAATTGTGGCCATTGAACCGTAGACTGCCCTCCAACATCAGATTAGTCAAAGATGCCATTTGCACGAAGTTCGAGGCAATGTTGAGGCTGACCCAGAAAAAAAAATGACAAGTGCCCAAAAGAGTAGACAAAAAACGCAGAAGGAATCTGCAGTCGCAATGTAAATCCGCCGGCTCGAAAATCGAGGCACGAAAAATGAGGTACCCAGAAAATTCTGACAAAGACCCAGATGAGGTCTCGAAAAACCCACCAAGAATCTGCAAACAAAAAAAAATTTTGACCCCAAAAATTAGGGTTTCGAAAAAAATGGCCCTGGCTGAAAAATGCTTGAAAAATCTTCAGATTTCTTGATAAAAATGGTCGATTCTGCTTCCCAAGCACGATTATAGACTGAGTATGCAAAAAAACGACTCCAAATATGAAGCAAACAGTGGCCAAAAAGACAGAGGACCTTCCAAAAACAGTCGCAGATTTAGGAAAATCACAGAGGCCGGATTGAGAGCCGTTTTGTTTTAAAAAACGTCAGAAAAAAAAAAAACAGGAGCTGAGAAGCATGGCAAAAACACCATTTCGCTGTTACAGGCGCATGAAAGCTAAAGCCCGGCTGCAAGAAAAACGGCAGTAAAAAACGGCCAAAAAATGCACGACTTCAGGCCTTGTAGATTGCGGCCGAAAGTTGGCACATTTGAACCACGAACCAGACAGAACACAAGCCGACCAGAGAAAATGTAGAGCCGTGATTTGCAGAAAAACACCCTTTACTGGTCTCACAAGCCCTAGCCAAAAACCAGGAGTTCTATGAATTTCTCACAGAAAACGGAAACCCTGCTCTCGATTTACAGTGAGATTTCTCCGATGGAAAAACCCAGTTTGAAGCAAAATATCACGGATACTTAATTTCGAAAATAGCTACTGATAATTTCTGAAAAGAAATTATTATTTTCAAAAAAACTTCGCTCTGATACCATGTTACAAGATTCAAGAAGAGTTGGCAGATTAACGGATTTCCGGATGATTAATTTATAAACAGAGGAACAAATGTGTTCCTTATAAAGAATTACAAAGAAACAACGTAGACTGAAAATAGAATTAGAAACAAAACTAAAGACGGGATAGGAAACATTCCTATCTGGACTGAAGAAAAAAGAAACGGGATAGGAAACATTCCTATCTAGACTGAAAGACGGACTATAGACAAGTAGTTGACTATTATAGAAAGTATAAGATATTATCTTAATAATTCGATCAATATTACTCTTGTGGTATGGGACACTATTGTGGTTTGTGATTTTTAAAAGGTTGTCTCGGTACATATCCTTGAGAGTGGCTTACAGTAGGGGTCTGGGACCCAAAGTGGTCAGTGTCAAGGTAACTTATTGTAAGTTACGTAATAAGTGATAATCTAGTAATTAATATTTGGGGAAACACACTAAAAAGATAAGTTAGAGATATTTGCCCCACCCATGCCATGAGTGCTTGTATAGACTAAGGATGGGAATGGAATGACAGTATGACTAGTTTGCCTCGTCTTCTTGAGAGGGTATTCTAGTTCCGCATGTGTCATGTTGAAGGTCTGGGGTTCAGAGTAACCAATCCAAGGTAACTCAAGGCTTGAGAGTCTGGGGTCTATTGAGAGACCAATCTAGGGTAACTCAAGTAGTTTGACCATGTGATGACACTCCCTAGAATGTAGCCTGAGTCTCCTCCGTAGTTTTTTTTTGTTTTTGCCTCTGGCGGTGTTGTTATTGGTGGTGTACTTGTTGTTGAATGTATTTAATGTGGTTATTTACTTTCATTAATGGTGATTGGTGATTTATGGTTGATGTACTTTTGGCATGTGGCTTTTGTCTTAAGGTGGATATCTTTCGTTGACTTTATCATCTGATTTTGGTGATTTGATCTATTCTTGGTATATGTATGATGTTGGTATTGGATTGAGTGTTCTTCCTTTTGGAGTATCTTATCTTCTTGATTAGTAAGTATTATCTTTGAGGTAGTTTGGCTATCAGGATACCCTACCTAAGATTATTTTATGATTTGATTATCTATGTGTGGGTCATACATTATCTCTCCTGACCACACAGTCAAGAGGTAGTGGATTCTTACCATTTGAGTCCCCTTAGATTGATAGATGTTGGATGCTTCTTGATACGGTGGTACAATTATCATTCTCCATCTTATCTTGAAGACTTCTATTCATTTGATGCATCTATGTATCATGTGTTTTAAGATCCTACAAGATACTGTATTGTATATTGATGTACTTGTATCTATTTTCACATACATTGTGACATGTGTAGTGGATGTTATTCATTAGATGTGCTTTCATATTATTAGTTGTACTTATGCATTTGCTTATATGACTGTGTATGTGTTTATTCATTTTATGATTATGGACATTGTAATTGAGACTTAAACTTATTAATAAAACTTTCTTAAATGTGATTCAACATGAAGGAACCCTTGAGGAATTGAAACTATATTTGTAATTGATTATGTGTCCTTGATGTGTATGTATATATTGCTTCCACATTATTGTTACTTTGATGTTGTTTAAACTTTTTTTAAAATAGTTCAGTAAAATTTGTAACATATTAGGTTTATTTATTTTGGGTTCCCGAGTGGGGCATTACAATATTTTAGGAATTTCAGTGAAATTAATGTAAAAGTA
Source organism: Cupressus sempervirens (assembly GCA_028749045.1). Classification (NCBI taxonomy): domain Eukaryota; kingdom Viridiplantae; phylum Streptophyta; class Pinopsida; order Cupressales; family Cupressaceae; genus Cupressus; species Cupressus sempervirens. The sequence goes on from CM053789.1 coordinate 680,268,064, forward strand.
ACGTGGCTCCAGATTCGTAAATATAAATGTCTTTTATTAATATTTAATTGTCAAATAAAAATACATTTAATTTTAATAAATTATAGGAATCTTGCAATTGTAAATGTATTTTACATACAATTCCAATAGTTATATGTAAATGTAATTACTAATTTAATATATATTAGATTCAGAATTTAGTATTTTAGTAGATTTATGGACTGCTAAATTTTATTTAATCATCATTACGATTCATGAAATAAATTGTATGTATATGACAAATGTATTTACTAATTATATGTATAGATTTATTAAAGATGAAATTAAATACTACTAATGAATATATTTATCTTTATGTGTGTGTATGTTTCAAGAATATTTTTAGATATTCTATATTTTCAAATGTTCGATAAAAGTGTCGATTTCTTCGCTAAGTTTTTGACAGTTCCGAGTTTTTCAAATTTTTTGGGTCGGCCGAATTCTTGCCGAATCCGAAGTTTTAAACTATGCTATAAATAATACTACTTGTTATTATGGGAAGCCTGCTCTGCCCTTAACTTCCCCAGACCCTGTTATAACCCCTCTTGCTATTCCTACTTGTCCTGGAGTTTCAAATGGAGCCTCAACCTAGATCAGCAGACCTGGAGTAAACAGTTGCTTAACATATGGCATAGACCTATTGTACCTAAAATCCAGTGCTTTCTTTGTCAGTTCTTACTCGACAAGCTCCCTTTCAAAAACCTAATGGGGAACCTAGCATTTGTGCTGTATGTAGATGTTGTGAATCAATCCAGCATGTTTTCTTTGATTGTATTTTTGTCAAAGAAATATGGGGATTGTTTGGCCTTATTGTTGGTGGCAATTTTCATCTATTTGATGTCATTTCTGGTTATATTAACAGTAACAGTAAAGCTTGCAATATCTTTTGGTGCATAATTTTCTCTCTATTGTTATGAACTATTCAGAAATATAGGAATGATGATGTTTTCAATGGTAAGGATAGGCATCTTACTGAATCTCTTAGGAGACTCAGTTTTTCTACTATTCCATTACAGTTAACCACCATACCAAAGCTGAAACAGGATAAATTACTGAGGTTGTTGATGGAAGGTAAAGCAGAGATTTCCAGGAAAGAGATATCTTACGGTTACTCCAACCCCTAAAACAGAGGGATGAGTTTGATATAACCTTGGCAGAATTCATTCAACAGCTAAAGAAGGATGGCAAGTGGAGAGCATCCAAGGAAAGCAATAAGAAGGTGCATACTGAAGGAGGAAGAGGTAAAGATAGGCCCAGTCAGAGCTCTGCCACACATCGGGATGGTTCCTCACACCCACTTCTACCATTTGCCAAATTCACATCAGTGAACCTTGTGGACCCAAGCCTGCCGACAATTGTAACTAATGTTTTGCCAGAGGAAGACCCTAATGCAGGAATCTTCAACGCTCCAGTAGTTGGATTACCCTCCACCACGAATAAGGGGTGATATTTCAAGTTCTAATTACTTATGTAGATCAGTTTCTTAAGTTTTTTGGTATTTTGATGGGATATAGTATAGTAGGTTGATACCTTCAGAATGTAATGTATATCTGTGATACTTTCTTGAGGTAGTATGCTGTTATAGTTCCTAGTTTTTGAGGGACAGTGTGATATCCCTGTCAAAATACAAATTATATTATAAACAAGAATAATGTAGTTGTAATATAAATAATGAAACAATTATAATGACAAATAAAATGTATTCAGAATATAGAATAGTTAAATTAGTTAAATATTATAATAAACAATATTATTTATGTCAAAAATTATATATTAATGGGTTGTTTAATACCAGATTAATTATTAAAGATAGATAATATTTTTTATTATAAATTGTTAATATATTATTAAAATAATAATACACGAGAGAACTAATTAAATCTATTACACACCAATTCAAAATGGTGATATAGAAAGTATCATTCTTTTTTATTCTGAGGATATACGGAGAATATATATATAAAATCAATCTGCAGAAAGTTTGAATGGAGAATTTTAAATTAACAAATTAATGTCCTGCCAAGGGACATAACAATTTGTATCAAAGCATGCTCCTGCCAGCGTGAGGGAAGGAGAAAACAATAATAGATTCAATTGAATGGAGAATTTTAAATTAACAAATTAATGTCCTGCCAAGGCACATAACAATTTGTATCAAAGCATGCTCCTGCCAGCGTGAGGGAAGGAAAAAACAATAATAGATTCAATTCTTCCTATAAATGATAAATAGGAAAACATAAGAAAATAATTTGCGGATGCAATCAGCAGGCCATAAAATGATAGACACGCCTCTAAAAGCCAGAATCACCTAAGACGTTATTTGTGAATGAACATTTTTGTATGCAGATAGAGAGATCATGTGCATATTGAAATGATTGCAAACTGCAAAGCATGAATTCAAGCACCAGATATTTAAGTTAAATTCTATCACCATCCAATCGACTCATGCCAAAATGAGGCATCTTTTTCAGCTGATACAGTTATTAAGTATATTTCTAATGCAATATAAGCATATTAACATTTACAAATAGGATAAGGGATTTATAATCTAGATCAAAAGGATTTCATGATGACTTTCTGATCCCTAAACTGTCGAGTACCCTAGAAGCAGCGTGTATTTAATCAGCACATATCTATTAATCACCCTTCAATTCTCAGACATGGTTTATCATGCCAATGTCACATCTTGAAAGATCTCGTATTATCTCTTTACACCACTTTGGGAATTAGGAGTACATTACAATTCTCTAAACACGATTGGCTCTAGACTATCACCTTTATTAATTTTAGATCAGTTGTGAGTTAGTTTTAATATTGTATAACATTAGTTATCATTATTAACTGGGTGTGTAGCCATATGGATTAAGGGGAGAGCGAGATGGAGCCTATCTTTCACTTAATTTTATATACTTTCTCGTGAGCCCTGTCTCCCTCATTATAGGGGAAATAGGATAATCATTAAAAAAAGGTTAGCAGCCCTTAATGACGATTAATTACATCAGGCTACCTCGGCCCCAATATGATTTCTGGTGGCTTCTCGATCTTTCTGGGTTTTTACAGACTACCTTCTCATTTAAAGTTAGCATCTCAAGGTCTGTATTGCCACCACGTCCTGTTGAGAACAGAGACAGCCATTACCCTTTTCCATTCATTTGAAGAACAAACTGTGTTGTTCTTGGGTCCTATTAAACCAGAAAGGTGGTGTAGAATCCTCAAGGACGTAGACGACATGGCTCGGCTTGCAGTAAGACGAGTGCTAGGAGAAAAGCACTTTAACTATTATACATGGAGGTCTAACAGCGAGGTCATTGGCTCCTTCATAGCTTGCCTCCTCCGTGCCAAAGTGAATCAATGGGATACAATCTACTTATGTGAAGCCATTTTTTATAGCACATGGTTGAAGGGATTGCATAATGCTGTCTTTAGCATTAACCGCAGATTGGAGATCCCATTCCCATAAGAATATATGACAGCCCCTGTGGGAAGCCTGAAACTTGCCAATGTCATTAGACGACCAATTCTAACAGTTAGGGACCCTTTGATTTCGAGTGTGTCTTGCCTGAAATGGAGTTGAATATTCAACTTTTCCTGTGCTGGTGCGAGAGGAGAATGTTGTTTGGCTGGAGGATTTTCTCAAAAAGTCTGGTTTCAGCATCCCTGCTAACCTGGATCTTCATGAGCATTCCAACTTCAAGTTCATCCTGCCAAATCTCAGCACGTCGAGCAGGTCAAAGCCTTCTAATCTGCCCAAGCTTGCTGGAGAGCATTCAGTAGGTGTGCCTGTTGCCACTGATCTGGATGCAGAAATTATCGTTATGCAGTCTCCATAATTTAGGCATTGGTTCACCTTTGTTGTCGGTTGTTTTGTAGTTGGGTTTTGTCTGTTAGGCTCTATACAGTTGGTATGGCTTCTTATTCTGTCATATATATTATATTGTTTATAGCTGTTTATTCTAGGTCTCATTTGTCAGCTTAGTATCCAATATCTCCTGTCAGGTACCTTGTTCATTTTGATTGTGTCTCACTGGTGAAACAAAAATATATATAATCTCCCTACAACTGTTCTCAGACTCCTTTTTGTTGGTCTATTACGATATGGATTCGAAATATACAGGTCCTTATATGTATGCAACTGTTATATACATAATGAAGAGTTTTTTATAATGGAAATTTTAAGGTTCTGCTTTATCTTGAAAAGTATATCTTCATAAGGTTCTGCAATTTCTTTTATAACCCATATTCCCAACTATCAAAGTAGATCGCTCTGGCAATATATATGATAGTAAACATTAACCATTAAAGCTTTAAATCTGGAATGAATAATACTTTACATTCCTATCAGCATAGTTGAATTATTGACAGGTTTTAGAGCAATCAACAGGTATTATATAACATTTCTTTCTTAAATCGGGATCACTACTTTAACCCGATGTAAATTGTGCCCAATATTAGTATTCTGACCCAATGTTATCAGTGGTATGATGGTTGTTGATCAGTGTAATTGTTGTAAGGTCCTAGAGACATTCAAACCCTTTAGCTGTCAATGTTGATTGTCTAGATCACTCTTTAACCTGTGCTACCCTGTGATCGAAGCTTATTCCCCCGTTTCCCCTGTTCCTCAGCTTCTTTGTTTCTAGATATTGTTCATCGCCCTTTAAGATTCTGACTGGATCCTTTTTGGTTGACTTTAGCTTATGTTCAATCGGCTGCATTATATTTATAGTAATTTGAATTTGGAATGACTCGCATAAGTTTGTAGATATTGGTCTGGTCTGTTATCGTTGTGTCAAGCCTATCGTATGCCCTCAAATAGGTCCCCATATCGAACTGGCCCTTCCTTATTGTTTAGATATGGGTATATTATGGAAACAACTCACTAAAAGGGAATTTTTTTTAAACTCTTATCCGTACCTACTCAATATCAAAATGATAATAGATTATGGACAGATTTATTCAAACTTACTTTCATTGTTCTCAGCCAGAGTTGTTTATATTATTACTAGTAGAGTAAATATATCTTTTTAACTTCCATCACAATAAGTAAGGAAATATAATTGAACCTAATTATCTGATGAGATATGGAAATTGATAAACATAAGGTGATCTAAATATCTTCAATAACAGCATACTGACATACAGTGGGATTTAGTTAATAATCGAGTCTTTGCAAAACAATCGGACACTGACTAAAGTATAATTATGTTGGTAGATGAAATTTCTCTTTATGTTTGGACCCCATATACTTTCTGGTTTATTTTTGTCACCCCTTTTCCAGCCATCATGACTGTGGTCGGTGCCTAGACTTTGGCTGTACTGGAAACTGAGGTTGCTTCCTCACCACTGTCAGTCCTTTGATTTACCCCACCTAGAGGATTGATCCCAACATGCTTCTTTCTTTTTTCCTTCAGCTCTCTCATCCTGATGATGGATCACAGAGTGTGATCTGAAACGTTGATGCAAAAATTGTAACACAATCTACCCAGAAAACACAGCTAAGGATATGATATTAGTTATGCATATTATACATCTCCGCATATCTCTTTAGGAATGCTTACTTTGTTATTGTTAAGTTTGTAGTAACTGTTTATTGTGCTTTTATACAATTGTTAATCTGGATTAAATTATCCGACACTAACTATGTTGCAAACTGTATAAGCAACTTCACCACTTAAATAATGAAGAGCACTAGAATGAATTGCACTATACTAACTGGGTTCAAGATTATGAAGATTATTTTTAAGTACAGGGGAGTATACATCAAGAGGACAAATTAGACTAAGGTTGGACAAAGATGGAAGAATATGAAGCATATTAAGAAGATAAAACAATTGAGGAAAATTGTAAATTGTAAAACAAGGTATGCCCTTTTAAGACACATGGTTTAAACAGAGTAAATGTAATTTCAAACTCATAAATAAGGCCGATGTAAAGAAGATTCATCTTCTAATCACCCTTGGCAAGGGTTTAATGTTTAAACTCTATCTTTTGTAATAAGAAGGTATGCCTTCTGAAGATTTAAGGGGCACTTGTAATATCCAATAACAGGACTAACGTCCTGGGCTACACCGAGGATTTTCTCCCTGTTCTTTTTCCCCCAGTGCCCGCACTTTGAATGGGGCTAACATGTAAATAATATATATATAACAGGGCATTTGCCTTTTACCGATCAAAGAAAACATATATATTGTAACATATTTAAATACCATAACAAAATTTGATTCAATTTATACATTAATATTACAATATAAAGCTGAAATATTGAAAAATATATAATCTAAATTATATAAAATCTGAAGCATATATTAAATACCATTCAATATAAATATCAAATATTATTATCAGACTGTATATATATATATATATATATATATATTCTGATTATAATATTTGATCAGAATATATATATACACACATATAATTTTGTATTAATATAGAACTAAGATACCAACATAAAATATACAGGTACAAATAGGAGAAGAGGACAAAGGTAAGAGGCATCGAACAGAATGGAGGAGTGGGAACAACAGACTTAAAGCAACCTATTCAGCAGTTATGAGACAGTCAGCAGCTACATCAGAGGATCAAGATATCAAATAGATCAAAGAAATGGAAATGAATATTCATCAATAAGTTAATAACCACAGAGAAGGCTATTAACATCCAATCAGAGATGAAGGAAATATCCAAAAAGCAACAATATAGGTTACAGTCAGAAAATAACTTACTAAACAGCAAAGCCAATAAGGTCAAAAACACCAGACAGCCAGCAAGAGGTGCCACGTAACTCAGCAAAGGAAAAGCAATTTAAAACCCGATGTTATTTTGACATAACTCTTTTTGTGATAAGTAATCTTCTTGTGATATCTGATCAGCAGCATTCTATCATTATTGTGGTCTATACATTTTTTTCAGTAAAGTGTTCAGTACTATCCTTATTAGTACTGCGTATCAATTAATATGGGCATGGATACTGTTGTCAAAATTTTAGAAAAATATTGTTGATCAAAACAATTAATATGAATCATCATTAAGACAGGACATTGTTCTCCTGAAATGTCAGGCATGAATGTTGCAACTACAGCAAACTAAAGGCATTTGAAGAGGCTAAGGAGATTTTTGTGAATCCCAAGGACTTCACCCCCACAAAACCTCAAAGTACCCATCCTAGAGACATCAGCGCACACAGTAGTTGGAGTACCCAAGTACCCTCACCTCCACCGTTTTTGCATCCACGCTACTGCTGGGACGGGTACTTGAATTTCAATATGAATTTTGATTTTTGAATGTTACTATGGGTATGTACTATGACTATGTTGAATGTTCAATTGTTTTAGTTTGTGTTGTTGTTATGGTCAAGTATTTCAATTTGGTATATGATAGACTGAAACATCATTTCAGAACTAGCTAGGGCTAATTTTTAAAAATGGGAAACTAGGGGGTGCTTGGTACTTGGCGACACCATATTTTTTTATAGAATTTAATAATTTCCAGAAAATATCATAGCATAGAACTTTGAAAAAAAGAAAAGCAAATCAGTCACACGAATAGTAAAGACAATTTCTCTTTAGAACATTACGATTTAGTAAATCAGTCACACAACTGTACATGTCCCCCTCAAAAAGTCTACACTACTAGTAGATCCAATCACTACAACTTTGCATGGATTTTTGTATCATCCCAAATATCAGCATGAAACATTGTGCAGGCTTATTTTATTTATTTGCCTTCTATCTTTTTTTTCCTTTTGAGGCATTTTGCCCTAAGATCCATGTGTGTCTCTGGTACTAGAGATGTGTCACTGTCTTCAAGACAAGTCTTAGGGGTGGGAAACAGATCTCTAGGTAACCATGGAAAAATCCATATTCAAATTGATAAGCACTCTCTACGTAATTAGGACAATCTCAATTGTAAGTAAAAATATCTCCATCCTTTGGGATGCCAAGAAATTCCCAAGAATGATATTTGCTTCTATGGTTAGTGAAAAGAAAGTATGTGGACAGTGGTGAAAACGATGCTCTCGTGATGAGAAGAAGACCAAAGAAAAGGAGGGAAAAGGAAGGACGCAAAGAAGGATCTAAATCCAAAAGAAAGTCTAGTAACAACTAAAAATTGAGAAGGTAAAATTGTACCAAAATCAAACATTTCAAAAAGCAACGTACATTAAAGGAGCATGACAAAGATGAAGACTTTCAAAACCCTCCAATGAAAATGATGATTTTATTGATTTCTCTAATAAAGGGTGAGAAAATTATTTGGTTGTGAAAAATGATAGGAATACGACAGAGCCACCTTTTTAGGGGTTTCACAAATTTTTGGATTAGCAGCAAATCTGCAAGATGAATGACAAAGTATTGATATAAATTCAGCATGAAATTTTGTAAAATGGATTGAGAATCTTTGGTGTTAACAAAAGTAATTAGGCTCTCAAGGAAGCAAACTCCAATATTATGCCAATGATCTTTGAGATTACTAGATTTGGGAGTAGAGGAAGAGGAGGTTGATGTGATGGTTAAAGTTCCAAGCAAATACCTTTTTGTGGGCTTAGCTCCACCCTGAATTGTGTGGCGCTAGGGAGAGGCTTCCCACTACCCAAAGCTCCCTTGCTAGTAGAAAAAGGTACAATTGTGGAACCATGGATCTCCTTCATCTGCACCAGTGAGGATAGGCATCTCAAACAAGATTGGAACATTGAAAGACACAGCAAAGCTAGATTATTACATTTGTATTCAATGATGGTCCAAACCCCAAAGGGTGCTACTTGGTTTAAACTAACACTTCAATGACATCTTATATGGCCAGTAGATGCATCATTACAAGAAGTGCAATATGTAGGCAGATTGACATGATTCGCAGGGCTAAACAAATTGATGTACTTCACAAGTGCTGTTTCCCAGGGTAACTGCTAGAATTATTAATTGTATAAATCTACTACTACTACTAAAAAGGTGGCGAATGATCTGTTATTTAAAGTGTGGATGATCACATCACCAGATACAAAGATCGATTCCAATCTATTGGGGATCAGAATCACAACTTACTGCAAGGAAAAGAAATAAAACTAAAAGTTTGACGATCTAGCAATTTATATGCATCATATACATGAAATAAGAACAAGGCATGCTTACTAATCCAACATAGAGCTGCATTCATCCTTGTATAAAACTTAGAGAGATCATTACAAAACTTTACTAATGCCTTGAAATGTAGTCACATTCATCAAACTCAATATTAAACTCATGCAAAAAATATGGCAAAGAATAAGTCCGAGTTGAAACTAGAAAGCTATTATATAGAATTATACAAAGTATTATGAAGACATCCTATCACATAAATCACTAAGAAACATGAAACCCTTACTGATTCACAGAATTGTGGCCATCAAATGTCTTACGACAGGCCCGGGTCAAAGCTCTACGTCACTCAAGCACTATAACTTCATTGATGAACAGTTCGCTGCTGCAATAGGGTTGCAAACAAAAGATTTCCATGGATTCAACTGTTATAGTGTCCGACAGTTTTGCCATTCCATGCACTAAGAAACTTCCACAAATAGAAATCACACTTGGTACTCACAAGATGCAAGATGACCAACTCTAAAAGTGGTTGGGGTATGCAAAAACTTGTTAGATATTCCTAAATATCATCCTTTCCAAGTAAGTATAAGGAATATTGTAATGTTGTTTAATGGTCATCTTAGTCTTTAGTTTATTAGGCAGTTTCTATTTGTGTCTTTAGTTCACGATTGTTTCTTTGAGAAACATCGTATTTGAAAATTTGTATAAGGTGTTTTCATCTCTTGTGTTTAATACATCAGTCTACCATAACATGATATCATAGCAGGTTGATGGGATTCCATAAAATTTGGCAAAAATTTGATCCTCTTTTGAACTGGAATTTTTTCCCAGAAATTTGTTTTTCAACTTTTTAAAATAACAATCATTGGAGGTATTTTATGAAAATTTTGTGATTCATCTTCGAAGATATTTGTAAAAACTTCCAACCCCGATTGAGGCTTTTTATTACATATTTTCCTAGTTGGAGAAAAAACGTCTCATTTTCAAAGGTTGCATATACTTTCTATTTGTTACATGTTACATGTACTTGCATGTTTGTTGCATGTATTTATTATGGCAAAATAATGACTGTGTTATTAAACAGAGATCATACATGATCTCTATATACAAGTATACATAAGAATGTTTCTATAACGAACAAATAGAGAGAAATAGAAACATTTTGAAGATAGAAAGAGAAAGTTGTCATATTGAATAGAGAGAGAATATGGAAACATAGAAGAAGAGTGACCATTAGAAATAGAAGTAAATCTACGATTGAGAGAGAGAAACAAAATAAGAGAGATTTTACTCTAATACCCTCCCTTAATGGTCAATCTAACTTCAAAACAAAAAATTTGCAAGGAAATCCGCTCTATATGTTCAGCAATATTGGTCTGTGGTAGCATTGACAGTAGGAGGACAATTGTCACTACCCAAAACAAGTGCCTCAAGGCAACAGTACTCGAAGATCATCATCATTCTCTGCTTCCAAGTATTGTAGTTATTATCGTTGAATCGTTGACTGCCTTCCAAGAGAAGATTGGTGGGAGATGCCATGACACATTTTTTATGCAAAAAAATTGTGAAAATCTAAAAAGCTACGAACTTCAAGGCAGATTGATGGAAGGCCCAAAAGAAATGAAAGGAACATAGAAGAGAGCTCAAAAAACTCAAAAAGAATCACAAATTAGGTTCTATATCTACCGATTCAAAAATTGAGGCACAAAAAATGATGCACCCCAAAAAACAAAGACTGACCCAATTGAGATCCGCAAAAACCCACCAAGAATCTACAAAAGAAATTACAGCGGCACGGAAAAGGAGAGTTTCGAAAGCAACCCTAGCCAATTTAGAAAAAAAAACAAAAAAATGGCAGATTTGATTGCAAAAATGGTGGAAAATGAAATTGTTCAAGTCGGAAATCAATAACAGAGGGTTGTAAAAACCCTAGACATCACCCTTTGCTAAAGATGTGTAGAAAAAAAAGTCGAAAATGCCCCCAAGAAAAGGACACAGTATTGCCGAAAAACAGGCTCAGAAAAAAAAGCCAAGTGCAAGCCAAAAAATCAAAAAGTCAGACGTTTTCTAGAGGAAGTTGGTTGCGAACGCTGGGGAAAAGTAGATGATGCACGAGTTGTAGAAGAAAAGCTGCCTAGAGAAAAAAATTACAGAAACCCTAGACAGATATTAGAAAATATCCCTACAAACAAAAATTTTGAACACGCCCAGGCAAAGGATGTTGAAAATCTTTCGAGTCTAAAAATTTCATAAAGAAATTAAAGATTTTCAAAACCTATTTCAAAAAAAACAAATCAAAAATTTTCAATAATGAAATTATTATTTTTCGAAAAAAAATAGCTCTCTTACCATATTACAGTAAAATCAGAGTTATGAGACTCGCCACAAGTCGGGCGAGTCCTTTGAGTCGGCAAGTCAAGTTACCTCAGCTAGGTCAAAATGACCCGTGACCCTAGCTCAGTGGGTCAACTGAGCTAACTCGACAAGGTGACTCGGCTGACTCGCCTAGGCGACTCAACTGATTTTTAATTTTTTTGCCTTTGTAGTTATGTAATCGATATCTGTTATGTATGTGATCAAATTACCTTCTATTTTATGATGTTATTGTGTCTTTAATATTTATTCAATAATGGGTGCATGGAATTAATTTAAATCCAAAAAAATCTCCAAATTTCAAGGGCTTTATCACTTTACCAAGTCACTGCCGAGTCACAAGCAAGTCTGAGCCAGGTCACAAGTTGAGTTACCCTTGCCCGTTCCAAGCCAGGTCACGAATCGAGTTACCCCTGCCGAGTCCAAGCCAGGTTAGAGTTGAGTTACCCCTGTCGAGTCCGAGCCGAGTCCGAGCCGAGTTACTTTGGGTAAAATAATGAATGTGCTATTAAACAGAGATCATAAATGATCTATATATACAAGTATACACAAGAATGTTTCTAAAACAAACAAATAGAGAGAAATCGAAATATTTTGAACAGAGAAAGAGAAAGTTCCCATATTGAATAGAGGGAAAATATGGGAACATAGAAGAAGAGTGACCATTAGAAATAGAAGTAAATCTACGAAAGAGAGAGAGAAACAAAATTAGAGAGATTTTACTCTAATAGTTTTCGCATTTTCTTGAATGTTGTTTGTTGTCGTTTAACACACGAAATCTCCTATTTTTCTTGATAAAGGTATTTTTTATTAGTTTTCATCATTTTTTCCCTTAAACAAAAATTCCACTGGGTTTTATGTCCTATCCCTATTTTAAGATAGAATTTTAATAATAATTAAATAAATAATGATAATAAAATTACATATTACAATTAATATTGGAATATCAAAAAACAAGAAATAATAATATATTATTATTATAATATAAATAATAATTAAATGAAATATAAAATAAATAAAATAACTACAAGAGACACTATTGTACAAAGTACGTTACCTTTCTAAATAGCATTAAATAATAAATGATAATAAGCATAAAATAAAGGCCCGTTTATGGGCTTGGTAAATAGGGGAAAGGCTTGCTAGACACGACCAAAGGAAGGATGGGTTAAAATTAATTTCGACGGAGTGGCTAGGGGAAACACGAGGGTCTTGGGGTGTGGTTGTGTAGCAAGAGATTACAAGGGCAATACTCTTGCCTTCATGGCAAAACGTTTGCATGATAGCACGACTAATATGGCTGAATGTTATGCAATGAAAGAGGCTCTTGTCTTAGGAACCAAATTGGGCATTAGAAGAGTCCATTTGGAAGAAGACTCGGAGATTATCATAAATGGCATTAAGAAAGGGAAGATGGAGGCTTGGCACTTGATAAATATATTCAGCAGATCAAAGGTTTACTAATGGAATTTGAAGACTTCAAGGTTTTCCATACATTCCAAGAAGCGAATAGGGTAGCAGACATGTTGGCTAACATGAGTGCAAATGCGGCAATGGGCACTCAGAATGAAATTTTTGAGGACTTGCGATACCTTGTATTATATTAAAGAGAGAAAAACATTTTTGCCTTGGCCAACGTTACAAGTTAATACATTTACATCTTGGCCAATTTTTTTGGAGAAGGCATCATGACTCCTTCCCCTGATTGGCATTTATCATTTTACGGCATACAGAGATCCCAATCCTCCGCGCATGTCAGCTTGTGTGAAATCATTTTTTGTTATGCCGACATTAGCTTGTTTCCAAATAGTTTCAAGCACATTAAATTCAGGTAGACAACAAGCCAAACTCAGAATTTTTCAAAGGCGACAAAAATGGAGGCTAATATTGCTTTAGGCTCTGAGAATCAGATCACTGTTCGACACCTTAAGAACATATTTGTGTTTGATGATCTGGATTTCTTGGAGGGAGTTAGCAAATGTTTGGGTCGAAGTGCCTGGATGCATATTGGAAGCGGCGATCGAACCTGGACATGTCGTCTTTGTTTTTGGCGTTGGCACTAATGGGGGAGGAAACAAAGGAGGAGGTTCAATGTGTAGTTGTTGCTTGTGTGGATATGCAGTGGCTTTCAGAGCTGGAGGATATTATTAAACATGTTGTCTTGGGTGTGGGTGTAGAGATGAGAGCGGAGCCTTGGAGACTGGCTAGTGGTGGGGAATCATCTGTCTAGCCATTGGTAGTGTGGTCCTCTGCAAATCCACAAGGAGTGCATCTCCCAAAGGCAGAGCAGGGTTGGAGAAAGATTGTGAATTTTCTGCTTGGGCAAATTTGGGTGTCGGCTAAGAGCAAGCGAGGGTTCATGAAGGCTACACCGAGAAAGAGCACGCTCCCTCCAGGGCAACCATTGCATCACTAACTAGTGAAGAAGAATCAACAAGAGGGGGTAGCTTCCACATCAAAGGGAGTCTAGGTGGATGCCTCGTTGCTTGAAGAACAAAGGGATGACAGTTCTAAGTGTCGTTGGGTGAGGCAGGGGATTTTGGTGATGGATAATCACTCAACGCCAACGTTCACATGTGAGGAAGCAGTGCGCTAGTTTAAGGAGTAGCATCAGATGATAGTAGAGATAACGGCGTTTGCATGTGGGCATCTTTAGTTTTGTTAGTCTATGGTTTTTGGTATCTGGATTGGGAGGTCTAGGCTTTTGGCAGAGTATTAATACTCTGACATTTTTGTAATGTCATATGTATGGCCATGGAACGGGTAGATTTATGACAGTAAGGTATATGGCCATACAGCAAATATTGTAATCTCTCTTTAATATCAATATAATACCAATAATTTTACCTATCAAAAAAAAAGCAGAAAATAAATAAGTAAAGAAATAATATAATAAAACATAATACAAATTAACTAACTCTAATGAAAGGTGAAGAGATATGTAATAAAGAGATGTGACTCCTTCAAAATTAGATATAAGAGGAAGGAGAGTTCATTTGAAAAATAAAGGGGGGAAGAGGAGTTAAAAAGGATTAATAGAAGAGGAAAGGAATGCAAAGAAAATGAGGTAGTGAATTTTTGGAAAGGCGACAATGATGGAAGGATGTGACTTTTTGAAAGGGTTGTAAATATGAAGGGTTGTGACTTTTCAAAAGGATTATAATTATGAAGGGTTGTGACTCTTCAAATGGATTATGATTATGAAAGGTTGTGACTTTCCAAATGAATTATGATTATAGTGGCTTCACTATATCTTTGTGTCTCTTTCCCGTGCCCCCTCCCCCATCACTTTTATCTTGGCTCTATCTCTTTGTCCCCTTGGTGCTCCTTGTTGTGTCCTTGGTTCTCTCTTTTTTGTGTGTGCTTTCCTGTTTTAGTTTTATCCCCCCCCCCCCACAATTTGATTTTTTCCCTAATTGGTGGGTGGTGGCTCTCCCTCTTTTCATCCCTTGCACGCTTTCTCCCACAACACATTAGCAAATGCATTTTTGTCTTGTTATTATGGTCATGTCTAAGCTCTTTTTGTGCCTTCCCTATATTTTTTGCTTCCTTCTGTTTTTTTCATGTAGACTTTGTGTGAGTTATTGATAATTTTATTGTATTTTCTCATGTCCTTTTTTATTTCATATTTATTAACATTTTTTTTTGTTTATGTATACATTTTTTGTGTATACATTTATAGGCATATATGTATGCATATTTACATTTATGTATGGGTATTCATTTTTACTTTTATATTTATTTTAATTTGTTATTTTTATATATTAATCCTATCCTTCTCTCTTCCTTTTTTTGTTTGTTGTGTTGTTTGTCATTAAACTCTAATATATATATATATATATATATATATATATATACTATTTAATATATTAGATAGTAGTATACATGCATATACTATATTTTTGTCTTTTTCGGTCCTTAACTATTTTTTTGTTTGTTGCCCTTTTGCCATACTATTTAATATATTAGATAGTAGTATATATGTATATACTATATTTTTTCTTTTTCGGTCCTCTACTCTATTTTTTGTTTGTAGTCCTTTTGCCATATATACATATATATATATATATATATATATATATATATATATATATATATATATATATATATATATATATATATATATATTTGTCTTTTTCGGTCCTTTACTCTTTTTTTGTTTGTAGTCCTTTTGCCATACATACATACATACATACATACATATATGTATATGTACATGTACATATACATACATACATACATACATATATACATATATAGCTATACATACATACATACATATATGTATATGTACATATATATACATACATACATATATATATATAATGTATGTATATATATGTATAGCTATATGTACATATATATATACATATACATTCATACATACATATATATATGTATGTATGTATGTACATACATAGTACATACATACATACATATATATATGTATGTATGAATGTATATGTATATATATGTATAATGTACATATAGCTATACATATATATACATACATTATATATATATATGTATGTCTGTATATATATGTACATATACATATATATCTATATATGTATGTATATATATATATGTATATGTATATGTACATATATACATACATACATATATATGTATGTATGTATATACATATACATACATACATATGTATGTATGTATGTATGAGGTATGTATGTATGTATGGATGTATGAGGTATGTATGTATGTATGTATGTGTATGTATGAGGTATGTATGTATGTATGTATGTATGTATGAGGTATGTATGTATGTATGTATGTATGTATGTACATACATACATACATATATATGTATGTACGTATATATATGTACATATACATATACATATGTATATGTATATACATACATACATATACATATATGTATGTATATGCGTGTGTGTGTGTGTATCCCTCTCCCTAAATGTTTCTAACTATATAGATTCTAAATTATAGTATACAATTTTTTAGATATTTATATATGTTATATATTATGTCATTTTTGAGTGTATATATATAGTATGTTTTGGTTCCTTGTTTGTGTTTTCTTATAGTAAGTTTATGTATTTGTTATATATATTGGCTGTGTATCTATGTACACACATTACTATATACATATAGACATTGTTAGCTATATATAGTTATATCTATTTATATAGAGCTTTTTGTTTAGTTTCTTTTTCTTTTCTTGGTTTTTCTTTATTTGGTTTGATTTGTTTCCTCACTTTTTGTGTCCTCCCTTTCTTCTTTTTTAGCTTGAGGTGAGGCTTTGTTCTGCATCTTATATTTTATCTTGCACTCTCTCATCCTCATGTGGGTCACAGAGTGTCACCCGAAACATTGATGCTAGAAATTCTCCATTATTGTTTAGGTGTTTAGGTTTGGTGGAGTAATGGTAGCATTTTTATTTCTCAGGTTAAGTGTGCCAGGAACTTGCTTGACAAGTTTCATATGTAAGATTGTAAACCTGCTTTCACACCTATAGAGAAAGATTTGAAGTTGCCAGCCAAGTCTGCCTCTCCTCTTGTTGATGAAACCACTTATAAGCAACTAGTGGGCGATCTCATCTATTTCACTTCATGACAGTCCCCAGGTTGATCATTGGGTAGCAACAAAGCGTGCGTTGCATTATGTGAAGGGCAAATTTAATTATGGACTTCTTTGGACTTCTTTACACTAGGAGTCATGATTCTAGACTCAATGGGTTTACAAATTCATATTTGGTACATCAACTTTTGGACATGTGTCCAGTTTGGGATCTGGTGCAATCACATGGACTAGTAAGAAGCAACATGTAGTCTCAGTCTCCTCCACAGAAGCAAAGTATCAAGGAGATTTTAAGGCAGTTTGGCTTTGTCAGATTCTTGTGAATATGCATTTATCTGAAGTAGGCCCGACTCCCTTGCTCTCTGAAAACTAGGGAGTTCCCAAACTTGCCAAGAACCCAATATTCCACAAAAGAACCAAACATGTGGACATTCATTGTCATTACATTCGGCAATTGGTGGAAGATGGGGCAGGACAGTTCACTTGTAGTACGTTCCAACAGCAAATCAGACTGCAGACATTCTCACAAAGCCTTTTAGTCCAGCTAAGTTTGTTAAATTTGGGGGACAACTTGGTGTGGTGGACCGATTGACCATTAAGGGAGTGTATTAGAATAATATTTTTTTATTACTTTAATGGTCATCTTTTGTACATAATCTAATTTAGATAGATTAGATCATTTCTACTATCTTCTTCAGTTTCTTATTAGAAAATTTCTGTTTTATACATTTATAACATTTTTTACAATGATGTCTTTGATCATTTGTTAATTTCATCATATATTTTACCAATTACTTAGCATAATAGGAAATTGCATGTCAATGATTAGTGCCCATGTCCTCATGGGGACCGTTTGAACCAAATTTTGGTCCATGTTTCAACCATACATAAGAAAGAAGGAAAAAAGGGAAATGAAAATCTGAGATTTCAAAAGATGGAGAATGGGAAAAATATCTTAAGGCCTGTGATAGCAAGTCCTCTTTGCCTTACTATTACGAACATATTGAGTATTGTGTATGAGAAAAATTCAATGTTTTTACAGAGAATTGTACCTTATCTAAAATATATCAGACAAATGCTATAAAATCCTCCATCTGAATTGCAAACATAGTTGTATGCAATCAAGCATACAGTGCCAAGGCATCAAACACCATGAAGAATAGCAAAATGGAAACACTGCGATGATGAAAATGCCAGTCTGATTTCAATGAGAATTAAAGTAAGAAATATTTATCAGGATGTATCAATGTATCCTCATACCTGTAAATGCTTCCTGTGCCTTTGGGTGCTTGCATTTATCAGGATGTACCAACAACGATAGCTGATTTAAAAAATCGGTGTATACCAAGAAAAACTAAATTAGTACAATGTTATATTAGAATGATTTACGAAAAAGCAATATTGATTTTTAATTTAAACATTCAGCTACTTTAAAAAAGAAAACAATAATCTAAAACGCCTTACAAAAACCATTATTTGTGTAAATTTTATCTATGACCATAATCAACATTGCACATAGAATAACAACTATCCAGTCTATGGTTATATTCCAAATTAATTTCTTACATATAACAAAAGTTCGTAACAAACCAGAACGAAAGAATAGAAAAGGGTTGAGATTAAAGAATGGCAACTACCAGACCACAGTTGAAACATACCTAACCAGAAACCAAAGACCAAGCTTTTATCATGTTCTAATTAAAATGTCCTATAATTTATAGACTATACAACAATATGCTGGATGTAAATACACCGGATCCAGCACTTGAGAGCAATTTCAATACGTACCAGAGAGCATATCAACGTCATCCTAAAAAAGGCTCCTTGTTCCTTATCTCTCTTATTGTGTGTTGCCAGTCAGCCGTTTCTACTTTTGAGAATTTTGAGGTAACTTTTTATGCCTCTCTCTTGCACTCTTTGTACTTTCCCCAATTTTGTTGTATGTAAGTTGACAACTACTTAGAATCTTCAGTGAACACTAAAGGTTTGTGCGAGATTTCTTCGTTGTATTTTGCAACATTAACAAATGGTTAAGAGTTTCAAAAAAAAAATGTTTTCTATGTAATGTGTTGATTGTTGGCCGAAGCCATTCTCCTAAGAAGAACTATCAGACTCTGTTATTCACGCTTTTATGATGATCAAAGAGAACATCTTTTCTTCTTCTGCTTCTGTCCACAATGCAAGTTGATGTTGTTTCTCCATAAACACTTTTCTCGCAGCTCTGTCAATGACTATTTATAGCAAGGAACCTTCCTTTCGCAGAAAACATTTTAGTTTATTGCTTTTGTGTATCTTGATTATTGTAGGGCTTCCCAGTGTATGTCTAGAATCTAGATCCTCTTATCTTATTTAGAATGCTTCCCTCGTAGCGATTAACTTCTTTTGTCATGCTTCTAATTGGCTATGGTAACTTGCTGCATTTTTCAGTCTGATCAATTCACTTTTGCCATTTGTGGGCAAGAATATACCTTCTCTCTTTTTTCTCCCTGTGATGTCTCAGTGAGGTCAAAGAAGTGCTTTAACGGCCTACATGAACACCAGTAAAAACGATTGACCCGCGTTCGAATCCACACACAACAAATTGCAGCCCCAGAAATCGAGGGCATGTCACGAGAGCGTGGAGTACTAAAATTTGTGCAAGCAGTCAACAAGAGGGCTGGTCTTTGGCTACGCCCGTGCTCAATTTACATTGAAAACATGTTGATTTATGTTGGTAACACTCGTTTACTGCTGAACTTGGCCATGAGATTAACACCCAGAGATACTAAATTCGAGCAGTGTAGAGTTGATGGAAAGAAACCCCCTCGTGAGCTTCTACAGGGGAGCCTCATGTGCCAACTGAGCGTCTGGCGAAGTCATATTGCCCAATAAAATTCCTTCCTTACATTTGCTAAAGCCTACACATATCTTGTGAAATTTTAAAAAACTAACAGAGCAACTTTAAAAAGCTTCTTTTTAACAATCCAGCCAAAACAAAACTGAAAACTTGTCGCCGTAGTAGAAAACCTACATTCAATTTAGCACGTATTATACCCATTGCAAAGCTTTCAATTCTCATTATAGAACAGGACCAAAGAAATCTAAGAATATGCGAGTCCAAAGAAGTACCTTGCGATATTGCCGCTTAACATCCTCCGGGATTGAATCAAAAGATAGGTTTAGATGCTCAAAGGGGTTTAATTTGAAGCACGCAACAATCCTGCCGAATTACAAGCAGCCCTAATGAATTATTTTTTATAAAACAGCAAAGCTTACAAATAAATTGTAGCTACCCATTGAAAAACGAAAATCTACACATTTGTGGTTAAAATTAAAGCGGACCTGTTAACCTCATTGTCTCTTTCGACTTCACTAACTTCGGCAAAGAATTCCTTGAGCAGAGCATCGTCTGAGGAACCCACGTGCCCCATGCCTTCTTCCCCGAGACTCAAACCCTCTGTTTTTAAAGCCCCTGGTTTTTTTATGTTCCTGCTGTTTGTGAAGGATGCTGTCAGGGTGGCTTCACTCCTCTACGAATACACTCTTAAAAAAGCTTATCGTCCGAGTGCTTACGAAATATCCAGAGGTCCCTTTGGATCAAACTTTTGCGCTGCCTGCTCCTATCTAGCAGATGAATTGTTTGTATCCAAATTTATAGTCTCCTGTCGCATTGGCAAAACTATTAATTTCATGTGAAGAGTGATCTGAGGTGGACGTGGAACTTTGATCTGATGCTTGTGAGAAGGAAATTATGGCCGAATCCAGTCTCGCCCTTTCATTTTGGATTCACTTTGACTAATTATGTCCAAGCCGGACAATGTCTATCCAGCTCTCAAATGTTACATTTGTCCTCATTTAATTAATTGAGATTCAAATTTAAAGTACATACTTTGAATTTGATTTTTTTTCAATATTCTCAATAAGTTAACTTATTGGGTATTTTTAAGTTTCTAATTATTTAATTGTTTTTAATTATTTTATTTTTTGATATTTTCTAGTTATTATTTTGAAAACTGTAAATATATTAAGCTTAGATCACATTATATCAAATAGGGTTATATTGTATTAAACTAAAAGTGAACGAGATCAAATCAAATTTTATCTATATCAAATTAGTTTGAGTTTAAATTGTATTAGAAGAACAATTTGGGGAATGTTTTTCTTCATTTTTCTATTTTTGTTTTCCTTTTATTTTATGAATTTCTTTCAATTGGAAGTCACTATAGTAATTAGATATTTGTTGTCCTCCTACTTGTTAGCCCTTGTTTTTGTGCCCCGTTGTTTCAAAGTAGTTCTGCAATATCTTGAATTTTCAACGGTTATTATCCATTGTCTATGGCTGGACATTTGAAATAAACCCTAAAGATATGTGAAGTGTCTTAATAAACCCTAGTATTACTTAAAAAATCTTGGGTAGGATTATTTCCTTGTTAGTTTTTAAATTTGCGCAGAATAGGGTTAATTCTTTTAAGTTGTGTTTTACCCAACCCATGGTTTGATCTTGGTTAGGTCGCTTTCTAGTTATCATGTGTTCTTTTAACTCAAACGACGAGATATTCTTCCTACCCATTGATTTGCCTGAAGATCTATGACTCTCACTTTCTTGCAATTTGAAGATGTTGTTTGTTTAAGAAATGTGACAATACGAGCTTGTGACACATGTCCTCTAGGACCAAAGGAATGCAATAATCAACAGTTCTAATCTCAGCCCTTAGATCTTGCTAAGATCATTGATTCTCGCTTTGTTGATGAATAAAATTGTGCACAATTTAACAAATGCAACATAGCGACGTTTTGACGCGTGGACATCATGAGCCCGTAAAAGACTTCCTAAAATGCTTCGTCATCATATGCCAGCTATCACACCGTGATTGGTTCTAAATTCAAACTAAGTTTATTCTCTTGGTAAGTTCTTGATCGTTGATCAAATTGCAAATCAACGGTGGTCGTATTCTTGCAAAATAAAAGTGTTTGATGTTTAAGGAATGTGAGAATGCGAGCTCTTGACATGTGTCCTAGTGGGCCTGCACTACATTGAACAATTTGAAGAACGAGCATTTTCTCAACTATAGATTAAGACAAAGATCTAAGATAGTCGTATTTTCGCAAAAGAAACATGAAGGGTTTTTAACCAAAGCAAGAATGCGAGAGAGTGACACATGGAGTTGGTGAGCTCAGTTTGTATTACAAGCTTAAAAGGAATGATATCAACATGAAGTACCAAGTGGCATGTTCTGATTCATTCTTAGTGTTATGACACAACATTAAAATATTATTTCCACCATCAGATCACAGGATGATTGACGATTCTCGTTATCTTGCAAAATGAAAATGCTCAATGTTTTTGAAATGTGAGAATGCGAGGGATCACAACGTGTCCCTATGGGCCATCTTTTTAATACACCAGCATGTAGAAATCATAACTGTCTAGTATCTGAGGATCTATGGTGGTTGCATTCTCGCAAAAGAAATAAGCAAGAAGGTTAACCAAAGCGAGAAAGTGATGAAGTGACATGTGTCTTAATGGGCCCATTTTCTAAAAGGATTATTAAGAAAGCATGATTATTTACTGATCATCTGATACAAGGTTGATCGAGGATTGTCGTGATCTCGTAAAATTGAAGTGAAGGTGATTTAACGAAAGTGATGATACAAAAAATTGACATGTGTCCCACTAAACCAAAAGGTGATGTAGTATCAAGTTTGAATCATAGTCGTCATATTTCTTGTACATCAACAACCATTTTTCAAATTCTTCACATTACATGCACAACTCAACTGTTAGAGCATTAATGGTGTTTCAAGGCAACCTCGGGCAAATGTATTTGGCATAAAGTCTGTAATTCATTCTACGATCTGGTACAATGTAAAATAGAATTGAAGTAGAGTGAACAAGGCTTGGATTTCTCAGCCTTCATACTGTGAATTATTGTAAACAAGTTTTCTTGATATGAACAAAGGTATGTGAGTAAGTACCCTCACGTTTGCTGTGAAAAGTTGTCTCTATTTCAAAATTGATGCCTCCACGAAGAGATTTTTCTAAAAGACAAACTATCAACAAAGGAATGTGCATGATGATTTATTTGAACAATTGCCCACCTCCACAAATGAAACTGCAAAGGAATTGGTCCCAAAGAGCCCTAGACTAAAATTTGTTGAGGGTTTCTATGATAAAGGAAATTGGTTTAGAGATGCGAAAACATCTATGGGTGGTTTGGAATTGTTCAAGAAATGGTTTTCACAAAGAAACCATGATACACCACTAAACGAGAATTCAACATCGGAAAGTTGTTTGTGCCAGGTGTCTTCATGGATGATGATTTGCTAACAATGTTGGCAAAGAGGTATGACCCTATGTTGCGGGTCATGAAGAACCATGCCAAAGATAATTTGTTTAGGATAACATATGAGGTGATCATAGAGGTTTTTATATTAAACCCTAACCTTGCTCTGCATGAGAAGATCAACTTTGATGGTTTGCAGTCCAAGTATGATGCTCAAAGAATATACCTTCAAGGGGGACCACTGCAAGAGAATTTTGTAAAGGTAGGGCATTTGACACTAGGAACACCTTCTATGCTAGAGCCCTTGTTAAAGAAATATTTTAACCCTAGGGCATAGGCTCTTTATATTTCTCTCTGCAAGATTGTTGGCATGGATGAGCAGGAGTACATCTCAAGGTCCTTGATTTTTATGATGGCTCAAATTCTCCAATATGGAATGGACTCTATTTTTTATTGTTCATCCCAATTGGCTAAATAAATACACAATGGGCTAATTGGCATAAGCAAGGGTAAGGTTGACAAACCCTTTGGTTGGTATTGTTTCTTGATATATATGTGTCTATTTAAAGGTGTTTTTGTCTTTGTAAAAGACATGAACTAGAGTGTAGATATGACTTGGGAAGTCGTAGATGCTAGTTTTGTTCATTTTGATAGATATTTTGGATATGAGATGAGGACATTGTTAAGTGGAAGCAACCCTCAAATTCCTAAACACCTACTGGAGTTGATCAAGCCTAAGGATCATGCTAAGGGTTTGAAGGTTAGTCGCAATTAGGGAGACATCATCCTATATTTATGTCTATTATTTTTAGAGTGTATGATTTCCAAGGGAATTCCCATGTCTTGCCCTACTAGATCCCTTTGAAGGTAGGAATTGCTAAGTTCTTATGGAAGATTGGAGGACTTGAAGAGAGAGAGAGTTGGTGGGAAGATCTAGGGGGCAATCTTTCCAAATTGTACAATTGTCCACAATTTTGTGCTAACTAAAGGAGGATGGAGATACTTGGGTAAGTTTCTTATAGATATAAAATGACCCAATCTCATTCTCAATTATAGATCCAGAAGAATTTTTTGAGATATTCAAAGAAAGAACTAAGGCCAAATCCTATGACCATATATTTTACTTTCTCGAAGATAAAAATAGAAATGATTTCTCTATGCAAGAATAGGAAGTAAAGAAAGAAAAATGGAGAGTGTATAGTAGAGTTATGGAATTTATTAATACTTTAGATAGAAAGTATGGTCCTTTAGCTGATATCAAGTTTTGGGAGAATAAGGTAAATAAACTGATGGCACATTTTGCTAGGATCATGCAAACCTTGAATGAAAAAAGGAGGCATTGATAAAAGCATACCCAGACCAGGACAAGGAGGTAGAAAGAAGAATGGTGAACAGAATTGCCATTAGTATAGGATAATACACCCTCCAAAGGAAGGTTGGGTATGTAGTTGCTAGGAATGTGGGGGCACATCATGTGCCAGTTTATAAAAGGCAACATTTAGAGAGACCATCGTTAGAGCTAGTAGCTAAAATGAAAAATTTGGAAGAGGGATCTTTATAAAAAATGGAAGAGTACTCTCCCTCCCAAACCCCCATTCATTTTGACAATGAAGACTCCTTTAGTGAGCAATTGAAATAGATAGGAGACCAAGATGATGTTTTGATAACAACATCAAAATTAGAGGAGGGAATGCCTAAAAAACCCACAATACCACTCTTAGCCCTCACTGTTGAGGATTTCAAAGGAAAATAGATGGATCCTGCTATAGAGCGAGCTGCTATGAAATTTTTGAATGATGATAATTTTGTGAAATCTAGGGCTTTTATTCAATTCTTATGGAAATGCAATATATCTAATTTTGAGGTGAAGTGCAAAAAGATAAAGGCAGAGCAACCTAACAAACATTGAAGAGGATATAAAAGTTGAATTAATGCAAAGATTCAATCAAATAACCCTTGAGAAGGAAGGCAATAATTAAGGGATTCAGGGATCTTTATATTACTAGAATGGGACATTGCTAATGCAATGGTTTGTTATGCTATTAGGAAAGAAAAGGAGACCAAATTTAACACAAAAGAAGAGGTCAAGGAAGTTCATAAAGGGGTGAAATACAGTGAAGACCATAAGGCTTTAGTGACATGGCCTATTCAAAAGAAAGATAAATCTAGACTCTAGGAAGCTTCAGATGTAGAACATACAGGGAGCCTGGTAGTGTACAAAGTGGGAGATGTAGACAGTGAGAAAGTTGCCCACATGAATAAAGAGTAGCTAACTTTGGTGTGGAAGTGGTTATGAAAGATAAAATAAGTTTTTAGAGCTAAATGCTAAATTTTAAAAAGTATTAGAGGCTTGTGATGAAAGGCGAGGGAAAATTTATGAAATGGAGAAAGTCATTTCAAAATTGCAGAAGCGGGAAGGAAAAAGAAAAGAGGGGGAAAAATCTAGCCAGCTTATGATTGCTACTTCTCCTACTCCACCTCCTCCCACTGGGCCAATCGTTGAAATCCCTGATACACCCCAGCATCAAGAATTCTATACTACAGATGAGCTAAGCAAGAAAATGCCAAACTCAAAGCAACATAGGTAGAGGTGCAAATTCAATATGAAGACAAGGTTAGAGACACAATTTTGTTTAAAGTAGATACAATAAATTGGACTCTTTTCTATTTGAAGATGTCTAGGTTAGTAGGCGTTTGGAAGGAATTAGAAAATAATGATGTTACCTTGAGAGAAATTTTGAATAAATGGATCAATAGGGAGGATAATATCACTGCTCTATGTTTCATTGTCATTGACAAGATTGATGATCAAATTGAGAAAATGTGTGATCAAGCAAGTGACCTACTAGATTTTGATTTAAAAAGAGATTCATTACAAAGAAAGTTGAGAACATGTTTCTCTAAGTATCTAAGTAGGGATTTTGATCTTTTTCCTCATGTGCTAAAAGGCCTTGGCATTATTAAAGATAACTTAGAGGAATGGGGAAATCATTTGAAGGAAATAATGAGTACCAAGATGAATAATGTTGTTAGTAAGGAAAATTATATTTGGTTTGCAAGAACTATTGAGGAAGTGGTGGCTAATGTCCAAATATTTTTTGATTCTTTCCAACAAGATTTTGAACAAATTAAGAAATTGGGAAAAGAAATCTTGAAGAGGGAACAAGAAATCCTTAGTGAAATTTTTTTTGATAAGTGGATAGTAGAATATTCTTTAGCCTCAAAACTCTTACAGGTGGTATTTGAGATTAGATTGATGGATAATTCCACAACTAAAGAGGAGAGAGAAATTTCTGACAAGGCTATCCAGGTATTTGTAGTAGATTTAGATGAGGAGATTCCAAAACCAACACAAGAAGAGGTGATTGAGAAAAAGAAAGTTAGTTACCTACTGTAAACACTACAAAATCATATCCAAGTAGAGTAGAAGAAGAAAAGGTGGCCCTAAAACTTGAAGAAAAGGAAAAAGATGAAGATCAATCATCAGATGTTGTGGAGGAAAAAGAAATAGACAAAATTGAAGAGGCCCCACCACTAGGCAATGGATAAAAGAGACACTCTGTTGACGAGCAAAATGACACGAATGTTTTCTATTTCCTCATGCAATGAAGATAATGACATTTTTGTCTTTTTTGTAACCTTTTGTTTTATTTCCCTCTAGGCCTGAAGCATGTTGCAACACATGCTCTATAAATGAGTTCCCAAGGCTAGAGGAGAGTTCCAAGATTTTTTTGGTTGAACTAAGTCTTGTTCATTTTTGAGTTGGTCCAAATATATTGTATAAGATTTTTCAAAGATAAGATGAAAAATAAAGTTAACAGTTTCTGAGTTGACAAATAATTGTATATTTTCAAGGAAATTAATACAAAGATGCAAAAAGCTAGTTGTTCATTCTAGATCTTGTCTTTTCCTTTGTTTCCATTTAATTCTCTGAGATTTAATAAGAAAAGTTCATTAAATTTCATTTGTGATTCATTTTGAATTTTATTTTAGTTTACTTTTGCTAATAATCAAATGGGTTATGTAAATGGTCAATGTAGATTGAAAGAATTATATGGTTGCCATTGAGGATTTTGATAAGAATGAGATCTAGAAATGAATATACATATTCTTACCACAAAGTGTCAAGATAGATCTGATAATAGATGTCAAATTCTCGTGAAGTTAATAGCCCAATGGATAAAGCACTGGCCATCCATAAAAGTTGGTCTAGTTTGGAATGTTCCTACAATATAAATATTTATAAATCAATGATTTTACTATTATATTATTGAAGAACTAAAGTGTGAGCCTATACTTGATTCATGAAGTTCCAGGGTTTGATAAATAGTCATTTATCATCTCTGTTACAGTCTTAGAATTAGAAGAAAATAAGGCAATCATCTGTTATTTTGGAATTCATGTTGAGATTTTGAATTTTAAAAATATAAAGAGAGAATTCCTAGGTATACCTACTTGAATTTTGTAGAGTTCAAAGTGGAGAAGACATCAAAGTCTTGTCAGTTGGTCCTCTTATTTTGTTCCTCAAAATACCCATTATGGTTTCTAGCTAACTACTAGGTTTTCTGATCTTTCTAAGAGGTTGTTTAAATTTTGTCAAATCAGAAGCCAACACTACTCTTAATGCATATATTACTAGCTTGTATACATTTGATTATATATATATATATACATATATATATATATATATATATATATATATATATATATATATATATATATATATATATATATATATATATATATATATATATATATATATATATATATATATATATATATATATATATATATATATATATAATACATTGAGAGATACCATTCTCGAGGCACCTATTACACCTTGCAAATTGATAAAGATAGGTGTTAATAGAAAGATATCTCTTATCGTGTACACACATACGCACACACACTTATGTGTATGGGTATATACATATATACATGTGTGTATATGCTTGTGTGTGTCTATACACATGTGAAGTTATTAGTGGTCATAGCACAACATTGATGGCATTAAATAAGTTAATGTATATCATAATAGGATCATCGTTGGGTAAGGGTTTGATTAGGATTAGGTCTTAAGTTAGAGTTAGGATGAGGATTTAGGATTTACATCATCATTAATATTATGTTTAGGTCACAATTTAGATATGGAATTAGGATAGAGTTTTAGGATTTACTATACACATTAACATTAGGGCTATGATTGGGGTTAAGGTTTTGATTTTGATTTTAGGATTAGGGCTAAGGTTTGCATTAGGGTTTAGGATTAAGATTTAAGAATAGGTTTGGGTTAGATTTAGGGTTGGCATTTACATAACCATTAGTATTTAATTTATTGAAGTGATTTTAGTTTTAAATCTTTTGGGGATCTTAGGAAAAAAGTTACTTACGATGAAGAATTAGAATTCATTTTGTCACTTTTACACATTTGGGAGAGAAAATTGATACGCTCTTGTCGACATTTTTTAGATTTGCTAGTTATGTTTGATATGGTTGTTAAATCCACATGGGTAGAAGCTCATTAGATTCGTGTTGCCATTGTGATGAAGGAGAATCATTGGTTTTTGGAAATCTTTCATCACCCTAAAATATTTGTTTTCAATTTGTATATTTACTGTTCATATGGATAGTTTTCCTATTATTTTAGGTTATGATCAATCTAGATGGTTAATTTTCTTATGTGATCCTTATAAAATGGTTTAGGCATCATGGAGATCCTATATTTAGCTTTGCATTGTAATGCCCCACCAAGAGATCCTTGCAACAAGAATAGATAAAAGCCAATACAATTTTTCTTTGAAGAACAAGCATGGAATCAAACACATCAACATACAAGCAATCAAAGGATTGCAATTAAAGACTTAACCAAATGATCCATACATCTAATGATCTCCAAGCATCACTACTTACTAACGTGTTCAATTGACCATGAAAATTTAATAGTTATGAACATAGACTCTTTGGTCTATCAAAACCTAGAAAACAATGCAACATTAAAGGGTACTCAAAACACCAAATCATGTTTCTAGAAAGCAAGTGGAAATACCTCCTATTTTTTGTGTGAGGGAACACAAACCTACAGGCTTGTGTTAGAGAATACCTCTTCGCACGAGGAAGTACCCCATTACGCGCGATAGAATGCCTTCTCACATGAGGGAACATAATGAGGGGCCCACAAAAACTCTACCAACAAAGTAGAAGCTCATACGAGCATCTTCTTGACCGTGCACAAGGAAATACCATCTTGCACAAGCTTTCACCATGCTCTATGTGAGAGAAGGTTTTCTTGTGTGAGAGAATCCATTTCTCTCGTACGAGAATGCATTCTTGCGTGGGGAATCTCCTCGTTGACGTGAGGTTTGACAAGAACACATGGAAAAACAAAACAAGCAATGCAAAAATATGATAATTCCTCCACACCAAGGAGTACTAGATCCATAAATGTTGAGGCTCAACACTAGAATGAATGTAAAACAACTAAGCATGCTAGAAGGTATGAATCAACCATCAAATCATCTAATCCATAACATGTAGTAATCATCATGCATGAGCATAAGTCAACTATCTCTATGAACTGAAATAACATAAATCACATGGAAACATACTCTAAAAGAAATGAAGAACCACAAGAGCATCCAACTCTAGAACTAAACATGGAGAAAGGCCAACTCTATACACCGATCCCCAGCAATGGTAAAGGTAGCTACACCTTGCAACCACGTGGGACCCATAGGCCCACTCCCACCATGTTGATGGAGATAGTGATCTGACCTTAAACACCCAAGATAATCATCCATGGCTAACAATCATGCCAAACAGTACATAGGACTGAAACCAAGATCATGAGACAATGCAATACAATAGGTCCTAGTTAGACACTCTATGGGTCTACTATGTACGGACTCTAATGGAGAGTAGATCACTTGGCATTATGGAGCCCAAGCTAACACCTAATGGAACCACTCCCTTGGGAGGCCATAGTGCTTAACACACTGGAAGAGTCGTTCAAGTAATTACTCTCAGATAACCAAACAGGTAGTACACACCTTTGGAATAGCCGTGTAGGTATGCAATGTTTTCTTGTCTTATTAATGAACCATGAATTTATTTAGCTATCACTTATTAGAAACTTCTTCATGTATAGGTCGCTGGGAACATGACCTAAGGTTATGAAAGAAGCCCCTCCACTAGTCTACCCTACATATCCATGCCCATCACATGACGAGTGCCTGTAGGCCACACAATTTCCCAACCCAACCCCAATGAACATAACTTAACCAACAAGCAACATGAAGCTCAAGACTCGCAAGACCCTGATAAGTGCATGCTCACATGCTCATGTGTGGGCACACAAACTACATGATGATCATAAACAACAAGGGCTGGATGAGAAACATATAAAACACAAGTATAACAATTCACTCAACTAACCTATATCTTGAAGTACGAATTCAACATGAATCCTAATGCAACGAAACTACAACAAGGGTCAAAAAAATATCCCTACAGATAATCTGGATCTAGGACCAACTACAATGCCAAGAAAACCTGAGGAAGCAGGGTGACACACAAATCAAGGTGAAAACAAAAAATGCCTAAAAACCTCAAAATCAAAACCCATTAGGACATTGGGTATAAAAGTCACTAATATCAAATAAAATTTGGGTTTAGAGTTCGTATGCAAAAATGGCTCAAAACCCTAAATCTTCAAGTCTAAAAGGATATGAACGCTTGTACCTACCCAATTGAATAGTGCTAGTATGAAAAAATGAAGGGGAACACTACTTCTCAACCTTTAAACAATTTACAACTAGAAAAAGACTTCAAAATAGAGTGGAAACAATAAAATGAGAGAGCCCTACCCCGTAGCCAAAAGGGATAAAATAGGAATGCATGTAATAAAATAATCATCCTATGGTCACCATAAAAACTCTTTGACAAATGAAGATCTCCTTGAGTCAGATCCAATGAGCTCAACCTTGTGACGATCTGATACTTGTAGCTCCCACAACAAATAGAACAATAAATCCTTTAGAGAGGATTTTGGAATTTGCTCTCCAAATTCCTATTTTGCAAGTGAGGAATGAGGAAATAATTATTTTTTGGGATATATATTCACTTTTGAAAGTATAATATAATATTAAGAAATTAACTCGCCCACTAACACAACATTTTCTTAACCCAGACAAAATGGGGTAATTACAATTGAATGGAATTTAACTACGACAAAGATACTGGGAATTAAAATAATTAAATCAAATGTAAAATTCCCCAAAACTATAAAATCAAAATATTCCTTAATAACTTTCACAATAATGCGAACCTCTAAATGCACATACACATTCACATGTTTGATGTATGTGTTCCAAGGGTTACTTGCATTGCTCCTCAAGAGACTTAGCTTGTCTCTTCTAGGCACCTATCAACCTAGGTCCTTGATTGATTTTAGATGATTAACTAAACCAATCCAAACTCCTCTCCAAGAGTTTGGTTCTCTATGCTTTCCCTCAAAAGACTAACTCCTTGTTTA
Source organism: Cupressus sempervirens (assembly GCA_028749045.1). Classification (NCBI taxonomy): domain Eukaryota; kingdom Viridiplantae; phylum Streptophyta; class Pinopsida; order Cupressales; family Cupressaceae; genus Cupressus; species Cupressus sempervirens. The sequence goes on from CM053789.1 coordinate 680,299,884, forward strand.
AGTACTCTTCCCCACACTCATCTAAACGGATCTAAGTGTAAAATGCTCTCAAACTTCTTCCATCAATGCAAGGCCATCCATCATCCTAAGATAACTCCATTTTTTCCCATTTTTGATCATTTGGAAAGATCTTTAGATCTCTTCCTTATTGGTTTCAAGATTTTGCCTCTAAGAAGCCTAATTAGGCATAATTCAATTAGCCCTTGAAATCCACTAATTTCTCTTCCTTGCAAAAACTTCCCACACACCCTATCGAATAAAATTCAAACTAGGATACCCTTTTGGATTCTCTAAAATATTTTGTTGGTCTCAAAACCCTAAGCCATTCATATAGGTACTTACTATTATGTAGGGCAAATAGGACTAAAAGACCTATTTCCTAGGACTAGACCACAAAATTGTTTAAGAACTTTCCTAGATGGATTGATAAGGCATCAATATCCAAGATATGTCAAGGTGTGATCATCCCCTTTTTGGAACTATACTTTTTTTGTACAGTACTTTTATCCCCTGCATGATATCATGGTTTCAACATTGTCAATCCCTTTGTCGGACCTTCCTAGCTCACCTAGGGCATTACTTAAAATAGAAAAACAAATCCTCTATACTCTTAACGTTACATACAACATGTATAGAGGCCCCACTTGAAGATTCAACCACCTATTTTGAGTTCCCATGGTTGAATCTCATGTGGGAGCCATTTTCCCTAAATCTACCTAATTGAAACCAACATATTGTCCTAAACTAAACCAATTTATTATACACAACAAATATACTCTATACCCTTAACACATAAAATGAAAAAGTATCCTAATACACTATAGAATGCAATCCATACTTCCAATAGCTTAAATTAGTATTGTTTACACAAAAATCAAAAAGTTGTTGTAACACAGTCCAGTCTTCTATTCCACACTCCAAAATTACAATGTCTCCAAAAATCTTGCTCTAGCTTCAATTCTTGGTTCACATATATGCTATATCCACCATTATAGGGCTTTTTAGTCAAGCATAACTTCCGATAACTTAGGGAATCCAAAGTTTCCATGTTGCATGCAATATTTGCAATACTTGCAAATGTTATCATGACAACTTTTTAGCAACATTTGGCATCTTTACATTTATGCCTCTACCCTTTCTTCTAGGACATCTAACCTCCATTTCTTAAGGAACCAAAGCCTTATAAGGCCATAATAGCATCTCCATAACCATTAACCACTCTAACCTCTAAGACACCTTATAGACTCAAACTCCCTATCTCCTATAATTAAGGAATGTAAAAAAAAACAACTAACAAAGGCTATTAGTTCAACCTTAGTCCTAATGACTAACTCACCTAGACAACATTGCAAGAGACCTTCTAAGGTTTAAAAACAACCTAACCTAAGCTCTTGACTTGGCCAGAGTCAAGTACAAACCAAAAATTGGGGTTTCTTAGGTGTGCTCCTACACCATCCTCCCCAAAATGAAAAGATCGATCCACCCTTGGATTGAGGATGTTTAGATCAATCCCCAACCTTTTGAATTCTAATTCTTTAATCCATACTACATCAACATCACTCTGCCCATGCTTCTTTATCAAGTGCTCTTTGTATTCCTTTGTTCTAGTCTTCTTGTAGGCTCTTGTGTCCAAGATGTTGTCTAATCATGTACCTATAGTAGTAGGTAGTTATAGGTCTTCAAAATCCTTGATCACCTCATGTATGGTTTGGTCACTATGTTGTTGTGGTCCCTTATAATGGACTAGATCTACAATGTTGAAGATTGGTAAAAGTCCACTATCTTTAGGCAACTCAACTTTGAATACATTGTCACCATACCTAGCCAGTATAGGATAGGGTCCTATCCTCTTCATCTACAACTTGTGAGGGACTCCTTTCTTCAGTCTAGATTTGTTAAGATGTTCCATGACTAGATCACCAACATTGAACTCAACTACCCTTCTAGTTTCATCCACTTTAGTTTTGTGTTTCATAGTGCTCTTTGCCAATGTCTTCCTCACTGTCTCATAAACTTTTTTCATGGCATATGTAAAATCATCAACATACCCACTCATCTTCAATCCATCTTTCAAACCTCTCAATTCATAGACACCCCTAGAATGTAGTCCATAAACTATCTCAAATGGACTCTTCCCTGTGGATCTATTCATGGTGTCATTGTAGGCATATTCAGCTTGTCCAATCAACTAATCCCATTGTTGTTTGTACTCCTTTGTTAAACATGTTAGAAGATTTCCAAGGCTCCTATTTACAACCTCAGTTTGACCATCGGTTTGGGGATGGTAGGTTGATCTAAAGGACAAGTTGGTGTCCAACCTTTGCCAAAGAGTCTTCCAAAAGTGACTCATAAACTTAGTGTCCTTGTCTGACACAATGTTGATTGGTAACCCATGGATTCTCACAATTTCTTTGAAGAATAGGGAAGCTATGTGAGTGGCATCACCAATGGTTTTGCATGGCACAAAATAAGCCATTTTGCTAAACCTATCTATAACCACATACACACTATCCATTCCTCCTCTTATCTTGGGTAACCCAACTACAAAATCTATGCTTAGACATTCCCATGGCCTAGTAGGGATTGGTAGTGGTTAGTAAAGACCAACACTTGTAGAAGTTCCCTTAGCTTTTTGACATATGACCCAACTTTCTACATACCTCCTAACATCAAGATTCATTCTAGGCCAATAGTAAAACCTTGAAACAAGATCTTGGGTCTCAATGATCCAAAAATGACCACTCAAAGCTCCATTATGCCTTTCTTATATAAAATTTTCTCTAATATAGCCTCTAGGAACACACAATTGATTCTCCTTGAACAAAAGATCACTTTGTAAAGTATACTCAACATAATTACTATGAAAATGATTCTTATATTTAGCACATACCTTATATATGTTAGAAAAATCCTCATCATCTGCATATAGATCCTTGAAATGATCTATTCCCATGCTCTTCAACTGAATCTCTTGGACTATGAGTGCCCTTCTAGACAATGCATCTGCCACCTTGTTTAGAACACCCTTCTTGTGTTTGATATTGAAAGTATATGCGTGTAGGTATTCAACCCACTTCATGTGCTTATGACTTAACTTCTCTTGTGAATTTAGGAAACTAAGTGCTTGGTTGTCTGAATACACAATGAACTCCTTGGGAAGTAAATAATACCTCCACTTTCTTAGTGCTTGGACTAATGTATAAATTTCTAGATCATATGAGGAGTACTTCCTTTTAGCCTCACTTAACTTTTCAGAATGAAAAGCTACTGGTTTCCCATATTGGCTTAGAACAACCCCAATTGCTATATTGCTAGCATTGCATTCAATAGTGAACAACCTTTCAAAGCTTGGCAACACAAAAATAGGTTGAGTAGCTATCTTTTCGTTGAGTAACTCAAAAAATCTTGTTAGCATCATCATTTCAATAAAATTTGGTTTTCATTCTTCTTTTGATAGTATCTAACATAGGAGCACAAATTATATTAAATTGTCTTATGAATTTCCTATAGTATTCTGCAGGACCGTGAAAACTTCTTACCTCTATTGCTGAATTTGGAGTAGGCCAATCCATGATAGCTTCAACCTTACTTGTATCCATTTTCAGTTGAAGGTGTGCTAACACAAACCCAAGGTTCACTAGTTCTGCTTTGATGAACTTCCACTTCTCTAAGTTGATCATCAACTTCTCCTAATGAAGCTTCTTGAGAATAGTGTCAAGTTGTTCTAGGTGCTCACTCCTTGTTTTGTTATAGATTAGTATATCATATATATACACTACTACAAATTTTCCTATGTAGTCCTTAATAACTTCATTCATGAGTCTCATGAATGTGGAGGGGGCATTGGACAATCCAAATGGCATGACAAGCCATTCATGGGTAAGTGCACCAAGTTGTGGTGCCAAAAGAGGGGTATAAGTGGACACCTTTTTTCTAAAATCAATAATTTCTAAACTTCGACAAGAGTTTGAAGATAGTTACACTCAAAATTTTAAGATATGACAAAAACAAAAGTAGTAGTCCTTTTGTAATGTCCCTCTTTATGAGACTTGATACCCTGTGGAGATTTTCACACTTCTATGATTATAACTCAATGAAATTCGTTATTTTAATTCCCAATTTCAGTTGCAGATGCTAAGTATAACATAACGAATGTAAATGCTCCAATAATTATCAATGTTGTATCTAATATGGCAATGAAATATAAACTTAATAACCTAGATGATTGTCTTTGATATGTGCTATGCTCTATACATATATTGATATAATGGAAATGATATCTTTGATGGAAGACATTGTTGAGATGATAATACATGGATATTGTATAGGTTGTGTTTGGTCAATCTATCTCAATGTGCTAGCAATGAAGCTGTCTTTGATATATGTTGAATTGATTATGCTTCTGGACAATGTTGTCTCTCATATTTGTAACAATGCTTGCACTTTCAATTTCTGCCTGAAATCAGTAGCTCGAGCCACATGATCCATAAAGGGCTACTATATATATATATTTATTCAAATCTATATGTAATGTTTGCAGATATAGGAATTGCTATTTCTTAGATGCAGATTACTATTTTATTATGGAACCCCCTGAAATTGAATGCTTGTGTAAATGTGTCAAATGCTGGAAATGGACTTTCACTCATGACTCATTATCAACTAATATTTGGATATCTAGAATTCACTTTAATAAAGAGTGTGATTCGCTGGCAATTGTATTTAATTGTTCTTACGGTGATGACGGATCTGACGTGTTTTGGTCCTCCTTGAATGTGCTTCCACCACGTGATTTCCCAATGTTCTTAATACCGATGTGAAACCAAACTGTAATTTGTAGTTTCTTGTTTGAAAGTGTTTCTCTCCATGTCCTTGTGTATTCTTCTTGATGCTATGTTCTCCACATCTCCATAAGTACCCTTGATTCACCCGCAGGCAGACGTGTTCCTTCGTGTGATCGGTGGCAGTTTAGATTATTCCTATTCATGTTTTATTAATATAACTTGTTGCATACGTATATATTAGTTTGTGTATTAATTATGTTTGATTAGTATATTAACTTAGGTATAGTTTATTTGCTTTTCTTTTTATATATAAATGTCTAAAATATATGTAGACATTAATGTATATATTATTAATAATGTTTATAATTAATATTATTATGAGTAATATCAATTTATGTTATTATTAAATAACATAAATATTATCATTATCATTTATATTAATTCTTGTATTATTAATATATATAATATTATATTGATTAGTTTAATCAATTTATTATTGTTAGTTATTAATATATATATATATATATATATATATATATATATATATTCAAATGTGATAATATTTAAATATATTATAATCTTCATTGGTTTATAATGTAACTATAATATTTATTATTAAAATATATGTCAAAATTAGGGATATTACAACCCTTCTCAAATTTTCTTTTCCTCAAGCAAAATTATTCATACACCATCTCTTACATAGACAAAAAAACATATTTTCATACAAAGACCTAGAAGATTTTATAAAACATACATGTTTGATGAATGAAAACACGGAGTAGACATGATGTAGACAGATGAAGACACGAAGCAAACACAATGTAGACACATCATACATAACCTTGATTAGATCCTAAAATTAACAATGCACAATGATTATACTTCTTCATTAGGATTATGAACCCTGCAACCACAAAATAAGCATCAGTACATGCATATAAATATATGTAAATTTCAAAGAAATTTGAATAATAATAAGTTAATTCAAGCCAGTTCCATACTAAGCCCAAGAGTGGAACTTTGGCCCCCTTGGCCCCGATGGTAGGTGTTAGGCATCCACACGAGGTGGTCTACTTAGTGGATTGCTTGTTTAGCTAGAAAGGTTCTTGTGAAAAGGAGTCATTGCTATCTTTCCCTTAACTAACACTATAATAAGGTGTCCCAACCGCTCTCCCTTGATTGCAGACTCCACAGGAAAATTGATAGGGTGCCCTTACTATCTTCCCCTTAGCTAGCACTACAATAGGGTGTTCTCCCCTGATTGCAGACTCTATAGGGAAGTGGTAGGATTCCCTTACTATCTTCCCCTTAACTAGTACTACAATAGGGTATCATAATAGCTCTTCCCTGATTGTAGACTCCATAGTAAGGATAGATGCCCTTATAGTCTTTCCCTTAACTAGTACTACAATAAGTTGTCTTAACAAACCTCCCTTAATTGTAGACTCCATAGGAAAGTTAAATATGGCCTTTCCCTTAACTAGTACTACAATAAGGTGTCTTATCAGACCTCCCTTAATTGCAAACTCCATAGGAAAATTATATATGGTAGGGTTTCTATACAATCTTTGCCTTAACTAGTACTACAATAAGACCTAGAAGATACAAAAAAACATATTTTCATACAAAGACCTAGAAGATTTTATAAAACATACATCTTTGATGAATGAAAACACGGAGTAGACATGATGCAGACAGATGAAGACACGAAGCAAACACGATGTAGACACATCATGCATAACCTTGATTAGATCCTAAAATTAACAATGCACAATGATTATACTTCTTCATTAGGATTATGAACCCTGCAACCACAAAATAAGCATCAGTACATGCATATAAATATATGTAAATTTCAAAGAAATTTGAATAATAATAAGTTAATTCAAGCCAGTTCCATACTAAGCCCAAGAGTGGAACTTTGGCCCCCTTGGCCCCGATGGTAGGTGTTAGGCATCCACACGAGGTGGTCTACTTAGTGGATTGCTTGTTTAGCTAGAAAGGTTCTTGTGAAAAGGAGTCATTGCTATCTTTCCCTTAACTAACACTATAATAGGGTGTCCCAACCGCTCTCCCTTGATTGCAGACTCCACAGGAAAATTGATAGGGTGCCCTTACTATCTTCCCCTTAGCTAGCACTACAATAGGGTGTTCTCCCCTGATTGCAGACTCTATAGGGAAGTGGTAGGATTCCCTTACTATCTTCCCCTTAACTAGTACTACAATAGGGTATCATAATAGCTCTTCCCTGATTGTAGACTCCATAGTAAGGATAGATGCCCTTATAGTCTTTCCCTTAACTAGTACTACAATAAGTTGTCTTAACAAACCTCCCTTAATTGTAGACTCCATAGGAAAGTTAAATATGGCCTTTCCCTTAACTAGTACTACAATAAGGTGTCTTATCAGACCTCCCTTAATTGCAAACTCCATAGGAAAATTATATATGGTAGGGTTTCTATACAATCTTTGCCTTAACTAGTACTACAATAAGACCTAGAAGATACAAAAAATCATATTTTCATACAAAGACCTAGAAGATTTTATAAAACATACATCTTTGATGAATGAAAACACGGAGTAGACATGATGCAGACAGATGAAGACACGAAGCAAACACGATGTAGACACATCATGCATAACCTTGATTAGATCCTAAAATTAACAATGCACAATGATTATACTTCTTCATTAGGATTATGAACCCTGCAACCAAAAAATAAGCATCAGTACATGCATATAAATATATGTAAATTTCAAAGAAATTTGAATAATAATAAGTTAATTCAAGCCAGTTCCATACTAAGCCCAAGAGTGGAACTTTGGCCCCCTTGGCCCCGATGGTAGGTGTTAGGCATCCACACGAGGTGGTCTACTTAGTGGATTGCTTGTTTAGCTAGAAAGGTTCTTGTGAAAAGGAGTCATTGCTATCTTTCCCTTAACTAACACTACAATAGGGTGTCCCAACCGCTCTCCCTTGATTGCAGACTCCACAGGAAAATTGATAGGGTGCCCTTACTATCTTCCCCTTAGCTAGCACTACAATAGGGTGTTCTCCCCTGATTGCAGACTCTATAGGGAAGTGGTAGGATTCCCTTACTATCTTCCCCTTAACTAGTACTACAATAGGGTATCATAATAGCTCTTCCCTGATTGTAGACTCCATAGTAAGGATAGATGCCCTTATAGTCTTTCCCTTAACTAGTACTACAATAAGTTGTCTTAACAAACCTCCCTTAATTGTAGACTCCATAGGAAAGTTAAATATGGCCTTTCCCTTAACTAGTACTACAATAAGGTGTCTTATCAGACCTCCCTTAATTGCAAACTCCATAGGAAAATTATATATGGTAGGGTTTCTATACAATCTTTGCCTTAACTAGTACTACAATAAGGCATCTTATAGACCTTCCTTGATTGTAGACTCCATAGGAAAGCTACTTGAAATCCCTAAATCATTTCTCAAATAATCAATTTTACACCTTTATGATTATATCAATTAAGAAAACTTACAATTTCATATTTTTAACTATGGTTGAACTTCCTGGAAGCTCCATTGGCTTCCCTCTCTGTTCATTGACTGAATGTTATTGATGTTTCCTTGATCATATCTCTTCTTCTTTAGTGTTGTCCCTTCTAATTCTGGGTCGAGCATTTCCTCTATTCTATGAACTTGACTTTTCTTCCCGCATTTATGTCCTAGTTCCCATGATTCCTTGCATTATAAGAAAATATATTTCTTAATTTTGATGTTTCTCTATATCAATGCCCATGTTTTTTCTCTTATTAAATATTTTAATCATGATTCATGCCATGCATTCCTTTTTTGTTCCATCTAATTCCTACATGGTTCACTATCCAATGATAAGTAGTTATTATGACTTATCACCTTCTTATCCTAAATTCATCTTTCCATATGCTATGTATTGTGTGATATGTTTCTTCACTTGGTGCTACTTTAGAACCGTGCATGCCTGATATTAATCATCATATATCCCTTCTTTTAGGAAACTTAGCAATCGATAATAATATATAGATTTCTAGACTTAAGGATTTATAAATGGCCAACTAATTTTTATTGTTCACTCCAAAGTGAATGATTTCAATGACCAAAATGGAATTTCTAAGATAACGAAGGTGTAATACATGTACCAAGTGGATGTTGAAATAATTCTTAGCCAACATTCCTAGACCTGTTAGGATGCACTAAATTGTCTAACTCCACTAGTTTTGGCTTCAACTCAACAATAGATAGCATATGCTTTTGTCTCAACTCAGATAGTAATATCTGCTTGCTGTGATTGTCTTGATTTGAAGAAATCAACAATGTTCCTAGTTAGAGACAAGACACAATGATATCACCCCATATTGCAGATCTCTCGAAATGGCTATGCCTATAATTTATAAGGTTGACAATTCAATAGATTCCACAATGGTCAAAAAGTCACATAGCAATTAATGAAAGGTGAAAGGGCTGGTGCTAGGTTTTGGAGCGCATTGCATTAATGTTTCTTTCCATTGTAATTCTTGCAACTCATACATTGATTTGTTTGAATATTTAAAAATCTCTAGCAACCATTCTTCCCCAATTTATATATGAAAACTTGTATAGGTAATCACAGATAGATCTATTACAACAACTAGATGTTCATGCAACTTTTCATGATACTAATGGTCATTTCTTATGTTGATCTGGATCGAATGGTCTTCGTGTACTTTACGGATGATGTTTTGAAGTCACTAACTATGAATCTGGCTTAAGTCCGTAATCAAGATAGAAATATTGTTTCTCAAGAACCTCGTAGGCTAAGATGTACATGTTGTATCTAGAAGCAACATCATCATTCCCAAAACTCAAACATGTGCTGCAAACATCAATTTCAAAACATACTGAAATCTTTTTCTCATCATTCACTGTGTACACCCAAAAACTTCAAATTTATGAGCTACTAACAACAATCAGCTTGAGTGAGTCTTTGACCACTAGAACTGATGTCCTAGCTGAGAGAACTCATCCTCAAGCCAACATATTGCCTCCTAGTAAATCACTCCAACAACACTTCATTTAGTTGCCAATATCCAGATGATCAAATTAGACACAAGATGTTTCTCTAAAGAAGGAAAGATTAGGGAAACAAGTTTGAAAAATACTATTCCTTCCAAGACTCACTTTAGGGTTTCTTTTAATTTTAATTTTTAAACTCCTTATTTCTCCTTCCTTAACATTATGTCCAACATGCATTTTTATTTTACTAATTTCAGAATATCTTTGACATCTCTAAATGCATCATCTTTCATTTTCAGCGGAATTCCTTTCTAATGATGTGAAAAAATTATTCACCATTACACTAAGGGCATCAGAAAATCATATATAAAGCTGGATGAGCACACTAGACACTCGTAACTAAGCCATATTCATTTATCATCGTACTTCATCAACAATTTTATATGGCAATCATAAGTTCACTTTTGGCTCACAAAGACGCCGCTGATATTCTTTGAATGACAGTGCTTCAAAAATGAGTGGAATCCTTTAGCGTTCAATAAGGATTGTGATAGCAGATGGCCTGATTAATCTAAACTCTTGGTTTGGTTTAAACAACGTTTCAAATATGTGATAGAAGTTTGGTGTCCAAAAGTTTCATTAGACCTTTCAAGACTTTGACAATTGTTTTCTTATGAATATCACAGGTTGGCAAAATGCAAAGCTTTGATACCACTTGTAATGTCCCTCTTTATGAGACTTGAGACACTACGAAGATTTCCACACTTCTATGATTATAACTCAATGAAATTCATTATTTTAATTTCCAATTTCAGTTGCAGATGCTAAGTATAACATAACGAATGTAAATGCTCCAATAATTATCAATGTTGTATCTAATATGGCAATGAAATATAAACTTAATAACCTAGATGATTGTCTTTGATATGTGCTATGCTTTATACATAGATTGATATAATGGCAATGATATCTCTGATGGAAGACATTGTTGAGACGATAATACATGGATATTATACAGGTTGTGTTTGGTCAATCTATCTCAATGTGTTATCAATGAAGCTGTCTCTAATATATGCTGAATTGATTATGCTTATGGAAAATGTTGTCTCTCATATTTGTAATAATGCTTGCACTTTCAATTTTTTCTTGCAATCAGTAGCTTGAGCCACGTAATCCATAAAGGACTACTATATATATTCAAATCTATATGCAATGTTTGTAGATTTAGGAATTACTATTTCTTAGATGTAGATTACTATTTTATTATGGAACCCACTGCAATTGAATGCTTGTGTAAATGTGTCAAATTCTAGAAATGGACTTTCACTCATGACTCATTATCAACTAATATTTGGATATCTAGAATTCACTTCAATAAAGAGTGTGATATACTGGCAATTGTAGTTAATTGTTCTTACGATGATGATGGATTTGACGCGTTTTTGTCCTCCTTGAATGTGCTTCTACCATGTGATTTCCCAATGTCCTTAGTACTGATGTGAAACCAAACTATAATTCGTAGCTTCTTGTCTGAAAGTGTTTCTCTCCATGTCCCTATGTATTCTTCTTGATGTTATGTTCTCCACGTCCCCATAAGTACCCTTGATTCACCCACAGGCAGACGTGTTCCTTCACGTGATTGGTGGTAATTTAGATTATTCTTGTTCATGTTTTATTAATATAACTTGTTGCATACGTATATATTAGTTTGTGTATTAATTATGTTTGATAGTTTATTAACTTAGGTTTAGTTTATTTGCTTTTCTTTTTATATATAAATGTCTATAATATATGTAGACATTTATGTATATATTATTAATAATTTTTATAATTAATATTATTACGAGTAATATCCATTTATGTTATTATTAAATAACATAATATATTATCATTATCATTTATATTAATTCTTGTATTATTAATATATATATATATATATAATATTATATTGATTAGTTTAATCAAATTATTATTGTTAGTTATTAATATATATATATATTCAAATGTGATAATATTTAAAGATATTATAATTTTCATTGGTTTATAATGTAACTATAATATTTATTATTATTTATTTATTATTAAAATATATGTCAAAATTAGGTATATTACACCTTTGAATCTAGTTTCTAAACTACTATTTTTTTTCTCTCAAAATGGTTTAGTTTTAGGCCCTCAAAAAAGGGGGCCACAGAAAGAGGTATTGTTTTTTAGAAAAAACATAACATAGTGCAAAGTGTGGCCCCACTAAAATTTTAACTTTTATTTTGAAATTCTTTAATTGCTTTGGTCAAAAGTTACCTAACACTGTGTGGTTTATCCCAAAATTTTTAGGTAATTTTATAATGTGTATTTTTTTTAATGAATTTTGGAAGTGGACACATCCCAAAAATGTGAAATATCTGTGTGCTTCCCCTAGAAATTATTGAGAACTAATCCAAAATAAAAAACTTCTTTTTTTTTGAAGTGCGTAGAATGGAGTCTAGTTTCTAAAAAACTAACTTTTTTCAAAATTCGACAAATGAGCTAAAATCTACATCCCAATTAGTACATGTTATTTTTTGAGAGAAATTGGAGATACATTCAAAAGTTATTATAGTTGAAAGGCTTGAAATAATATGAATTTGAAATAAATTATTTGGTTATATAGCTAACATAGAGATCTATGATACTATGTAACCTGATTTTATCGATTCTCAACCACAGAAAAACTTGAAGGAGAGCATAGAAGAAAAAACAAGCATTTTTTGTATGCTTGCTGCAAAACACATCTCAGACTAGTTTAGAGCCTTCAAACCTTTGGGTTGGATCCCCAAGGAAAATCCAAGCCTTAGACTTGGTGGTATCCAATGCTTTAGATTGTGTGTGTGTATGTGCTATTTAAAGCATTTTTCAATTCAAGGCTTAAATAGTGCGTACACACTATTTAAACTTTTTTTAAATTGAAGACTTAAATAGTGTGTACGCACTATTTAAGCCTTCAATTTTAATAGAGAGGATGGATAAGGAAATATGGAAGGAGAGAGGGAGAGAGGGTAAAGAGTGAGAGAGAGAGTAGAGGTTGGGGAGAGAGTAGGGGATATGATGTAGAGTGACAAAGAAGAATAGGAAGACAGAAGGTAATGGGGAAAGAGCATAGAGAGAGAGAGAGAGAGAGAGAGAGAGAGAGAGAGAGAGAGAGGGGGGGGGGGGGGGGAGGGACGGACGGACGGAGAAATGGAGAGGGAAGGGGGGGGGGGGGGGAGAGAGAGAGATTGATAGGGAGTAGAGGATGGGGGATCAAAGGGTGCATGGGATATGATGCATAGAAAGAGAGGGAGGAACACATGGTAGGGGATGTGAGAGGGTAGGATTGGAATAGAGAGAGAGAGAGAGAGAGAGAGAGAGAGAGAGAGAGAGAGAGAGAGAGAGAGAGAGGAATGGTGGTTCAAAGCATACATGGAATAGGATGAATATATATATATATATATATATATATATATAGAGAGAGAGAGAGAGAGAGAGAGATAAAGTATTGGATGATAGAGGGAGAGGGAGGGAGGGAGAGAGAGAGAGAGAGAGAGAGAGGAATGGTGGTTCAAAGCATACATGGAATAGGATGAATATATATATATATATATATATATATATATATATATATATATATATATATATATATATATATATATATATATATATATATATATATATATATATATATATATATATATATATATATATATATATATATATATATATATATATATATATATATATATATAGAGAGAGAGAGAGAGAGAGAGAGAGAGAGAGAGAGAGAGAGAGAGAGAGAGGAATGGTGGTTCAAAGCATACATGGAATAGGATGAATATATATATATATATATATATATATATATATATATATATATATAGAGAGAGAGAGAGAGAGAGAGAGAGAGAGAGAGAGAGAGAGAGAGAGAGAGAGAGGATGGGGGTTCAAAGAGTACACGAGATAAGATTCATAGAAAGAGAGAAAGGGACATAGCTTAGGGGTTGGGAGGGAGAGAGAGAGAGGGGGGGGGGATTAGGGAAAGAGTATGAGATAGGATGCAAAGAAAGAGAGACAGGATGGGGTAAGGAGAGAGGGGGGAGGGGGAGAGAGAGGTAAAGTATTTGATGATAGAGGGAGAGGGAGGAAGGGGGAGAGAGAGACGGAGAGAGAGATAGAGAGGGGGAGAGAGACGGAGGGAGGGAGGGAGGGGGGGGGGGGGGGGAGAGAGAGAGAGAGAGAGAGAGGGGATGCGACTTCAAAGCATACATGGGATAGGATTCATAGAAAGAGAGAGGGACATAGAGTAGGGGATGAGAGAGAGAGAGAGAGTAGTGGATAGGAAAGAGAGAGGGTGAGATTGATAGAGAGTAGAGGATGGGGGTTCAAAGAGTACATGAAATAGGATGGATAGAAAGGGAGAGAGGGATATAGAGTAGGGGATGGGAGTGGGATAGGGAGGGAGAGAAAGAGGGAGGGAGTAGAGGATGGGGGATCAAAGGGTAAAGGGTAAATGGGTCAGTTTTCTCTTTGACCCTATCAGCTTTGTCTTGGACTTCACCCAAGAGTTGCTTCATTTGAGCTATTCTCTCCCTTAGTGACTTATTGTCCTCTTCTTGTTCTTCAACCTTCTTGGCTAACTCAATGTTAGTCACCATGGTTGTGTCTTCTACTAATCTACTTGGTGTATTATCTGCCACTAATTCTGTAGGTTGAAAAATGAACCACAAGCCTAATCAAACTAAGCTCTAATACCAATATGATGTATGAGTTCCAAGGGTTGCTTCCACTGCTCCTCAAGAGACTTAGCTTGTCTCTTCTAGGAACCTATCAACCTAGGTCCTTGATTTAATTTTAGATGATTAACTAAACCAATACAAACTCCTCTCCAAGAGTTTGATCCTTTGTGCTTGCCCAGAGAAGACTAACACCTTGTTTAAATACTCTTTCCCACACTCACCTAGAAGGATATAAGTGTAAAATACTCTCAAACTTCTTCCATCAATGCAGAGCCATCCATCATCCTGAGATAACTCCATTTGTTCCCATTTGTGGTCATTTGGAAAAATCTTTAGATCTCTTCCTTACCAATTTCAAGATTTTGCCTCCAAGAAGCCTAATTAGGCCTAATTCAATTAGGCCTTAAAATCCACTAATTTCTCTTTCTTGCAAAAACTTCCCACACACTCTATCAAATAAAATTTAGACTATGATAGCCTTTTGGATTCTCTAAGAGATTTTGTTGGTCTCAAAACCCTAAGCCATCTGTACAGGTACTTCCTATTATGTAGGGCAAATAGGACTACAAGACCTATTTCCTAGGACTAGACCACAAACTTGTTTAAGAACTTGCCTAGATGAATTGATAAGGCCTCAATCTCCAAGATTTGTCAAGGTATGACTATCCCTTTTCTGGAACCATATTTTTTCTATACAATACTTATATCCCTTGCATGATATCATGGTTTCAACACTGTCAATCCCTTAGCCAGACCTTCCTAGCTCGCTTAGGGCTAGACACTTAAAATAGAAAGATAACTCCTCTAGACTCCTAGCTTTATATACAACATGTAAAGAGGCTCCATTTAAAGATTCAACCATCTATGTTGAGTTCCCATGGTTGAATCTCATGTGGGAGCCATTTTCCCTAAGCTTGACTGAAACCAACAGACTATCCTAAGCTAACCAATTTATTATACACAAAAAATCTACTCTAGACCCTCAACACATAAAATGAAAAAGTCTCCTAATACAATATAGAACACAATCTAGCCACTATATTTGTACTTCCAATAGCTTAAAGTAGTACTGTTTACACAAAACTCAAAAAGTTGTTGCAACACAGTCCAGTCTTCTATTCCACACTCCAAAATTACAATGTCTCCAATAATATTGCTCTAGCTTCAAGTATTGGTTCACATATATATTTTTTCCACTATTCTAGGGCTTTTTAGTCGAGAATAACTTCCCATAACTTAAGGAATCCAAAGTTTCCATGTTGTATGCAACATTTGCAATAATTGCAAATGTTGTCATGACAACTTTATAGCAACATTTGGCATCTTTACATTTATGCCTCCACCCTTGTTTCTAGGACCTCTAACCTCCATGTCTCAAGGATCCAAGGCCTTTTAAGGCTTAATAGAATCTCCATAACCATTAACCACTCTAGCCTTTAAGACACCTGAAAGACTCAAACTCCCTAACTCCTATCATTAAGGAATGTAAAAAAAAATAGCTAACAAAGGCTATTAGTGTGACCTTAGTTCTAATGACTAACTCACCTAGCCAACATTGCAAGAGACCTTATAGGTCTAAAAAAAACCTAACCTAAGCTCTTGACTTGGCTAGAGTAAAGTACAAGCCAAAAATGGAGGTTTCCTAGGTCTATTCCTGCACCACTGTCCAATCACATGATGCAAATGATTTTGGATTTATTAAACCACTGGAGGGTTTAATTAATCAATTAATTAGTATATGTAAACCATACAGGGACAACATTGGCTAAGTAAGAACAACTTAATCACTAACTCGATGTGCCACTGATGAGGATATAAATCTTGCACACTATACAACATGATCAAGTGCAATTACATATAATAATATAGTTGCAGCAATAAATGCATTAAATCATGTTACTAACCATTTATTTAATCACATTAAAATAATCTATTTAAATCACTTGTTGCATCATAAAACATCCCAAAGAAGGAATGAAGTAAATAACTATAACATCAAATCAAGGTATCCAAAATCCAATAAGTCCATCATATAATCATAAATAGAGTATATGTCCAAATACAAAATAACCAGATATCATCATAAATCATCATGTCACATCAATACGCTTCATTATGCAGATATGATCAAATTGAACATCATAGCATCTAACATCTATGATACCAGCAATTAAAATATACTATATGATCATAAGGTCATCTCGAATGTCATCCAACATGAGTAACAAAGTATCTCTTAAATCCAAAACATAACAAGGTACAAAATGCAAACACGGGAGGCACTACACCCTCCCCCACTAGGCATAGGCTTACTCTTGGAAGCCTACAAAAAGACAAGGGTACAAATCTCTCAATCATGTAGCATCTTCCCAAGTAGCAAAAGTCTTATTGCTCGAGTTCCACTGGAGCCTTACCTACTCTATATCTTGACCTTTGAGGGTCAGCCTCCAATGCTAAAGGATATAGATGGGCTCTAAAGAAAGTTGTTTGTCCTCCACCTGCAAAGCATCCCAAGCAAGTACATGGGTCACATCTAGAATATACTACTTAAAAACATAAACAAGGAAAACATCATAGATGTGTGATAGGCTAAGTAGCAACGCTAGTCAATAAGCAACATGATGCCAACTTAAAGCCTTTCCCATAATGGATGGGGCTCTTCCTCAGATGCACTCTCAAAAAAACACTATCACCAATTGAAAGTAATGATCCAACCTATGGGCATCTACATACTTCTTCTACCTATCTTGAGAAGTAACCAATGCTCTCTAATATGAAAAACCTACTACTCCATATCCTGGAGCATCTTTGTACCTAAAATTACTTGGTCCTCTACACAATCCCAACTTAAAGGGGTATGACATGGTCTATCGTACAAGGCCTAAAAAGGTGACATGCCAAGAGAACTATGTTATAGGCAAACTCAACAAGGTACAAATAGTCCTCCCACTTCACCTACCTATCCATCACATACATGTGAAGCATTAATTCCAAAACTTGGTTGACTCTCTCTCTATTTAACCATCGGTCTCTGGGTCATAAGTTAAATAAAAATTGAGCTACACACCCAAAGAATACTGTAGGGATGTCTACAATGACAAAGTAAACACTAGATCTCTATCCGATATAACCCATTGAGGGATTCTATTAGCATGAATAATGATGATACTACATTGTGGGAGTATCCTAAGCATTGAAGAGTATTGATATGTTGCATTCATAACTGTATTTGTCATTGATGTCAACACAACAGTAATTTTGTTAAGACTAGAAGAATAATAGTTAGTAATCTTAGTATGCATAGGAGTTAGTAATCTTAGTATGCATAGGAGTTAAGGAAGGTTTAGATGATGTGCAGTGGAGGACATGTTCTTGATGTTGTCTTGATGATGTAGTTCAAAGGACTAAGTTTGATTCCATGTTGTACATAAGTTACACTTGTTTTACTAGAAGTAGTGCAAAAAACAGAGCATTGGAAAACAAAGTTTTGATGATCTATCACTATCTTTCATCTACGATGTAATGAAGGTGATGCATAGATAATAGTAATAGAGGATGATCATATGGTGATGCCAACATGTGTGTAAGACATGGTTTCACATGTGTGAAATTTTGTATAGACTGTGAGCTGACATTGTTGTTGTAATTGTGAATTAATTAATTATCTTATTTTAATTAATTGAGAAAGCCTCAAGGCTGACTCAAGGAATTATTATGAAGATATTGTATAAAGGAAAGTTGTTTTCCTTATTTGTAAAGAGACTTGGATTAAGAAGATCAAGTGGAATGTGAAGTATTAGTACGCAGCTCGAGAAGGAGCTAACTGCTTATTGAATGCGTGTAAGTGATCTAAGGGATCATTGGATGCGTAGTATGAAATCTGGTTACAAGATCTAAAGGAGTAGAATTCTGCTTGACAAGACATAGACAGAGGAAGAAGTACATTTTAGTTCTATTATTTTGCAAGGAATAATATAGAGATCATTTGGAAAGTGGGTTCTTTGATCTTAACCTTGAAGCTATTTGGCCAGTGGGTCTAATTGTCTACCACAACTCCTAATAGGGTTGGAATCTCCTAAAAAGGATTCAGAAGTCTCCTAATAGGGACTCATATGTACTAAATGTTATAACAGACTCCTAACAGGGTCTATCCTCTAACAAGGAATATTTATGTTAGTACATCATCTTGTGGGTACCATCCCCACCGAGGTTTTCCCTTTCATCAAGGGTTTCCCTAGTTAACATATCTGGTGTTAATTGTGCATGAGTATATTGTTGTGGTTTGAGTTTATATTACTCACATGGTTAAGTTTGTTTAAGGTTAATGTTTGTGATGATAGTTGTATAACTGATTCACCACCCCCCCCCCCCCTCTAGTTATATTAGTGGACTATAAATTCTAATAGATTCCATGTAATCCATGTAAATGAACAATGTCTTCCAAGAAAACATGCACTATAGAAGAAGTTGTGTAGGATGTTCTCATGGGTGAAAAATGTGTTACCTTGGACAACTTGTCCATTGTCACCATGATACAATCATGTCGTCATGATGACATAGGTAACCTTATGATAAAATCAATAGATATAGTATCCCACTTCCACTCTAGAATGGTATGCAGTTGCAAAATGTTAGGATTAAACCATAGACATAAATAACAATTACATGCAAATATAAACAATATTAGAAAATATTGAAGCACACAGAAGATAACACAAGACACCAAGATTTAACATGGTTCACCCAATCCCTAGGCTATGTCCACCAAACAACAAGTCCAATATTATTATGATCCAGTGATTACAACTCTATTACAATCCATAATCCCTTACCACTCAATACCATCACAATTTTTTTTATCACATTACACAATATGAAAATCCGTAACCCTAAACACTTTTATACAAGTATTTTTGCCGCTTTAGGGTTGTAGTTAATACAGCACGTTGGCCTAGAATTCCCAATAAAATAGGGCCCAATTTTTCGCTACCACATAGGGCTCCCACTGGAGCAAACCACCCTAGAATATGTTGTTATTTTATTCTATTTAGTCTAGAAGACCAATTGAAGCTGAAGAGAAGTTCAACTTCTCCCTTGTCACTACCTTTGTAAACATATCCATTGGATTGTCATCTGTATGTATCTTATCCATCTTTAACAGTCCATCATCCAAAACTGACAGAATGAAATGGTACTGCAACCATATGTGCTTTGTCTTTGAAAGCAAAGTAGAATTCTTTGCAAGAGGAATGACACTTTGATTATCTATAAACAAATAATTATCCCTCTAAGGGTGTCCCAATTCTTCCAGGAAGAACTAAAGCCATATCATCTCCTTGGTTGCCTTTGTAGCAGTAACATACTATGCCTCTATAGTGGATAAAATATTAACCTTCTACAATCGAGAAACCCAACTCACTGTTGTCTCACCAACAATAACTACATAACCTATAGTACTCCACCTGGTATCAATATCCTTTGCCAAATTTGAGTCAACATATCCCTATAAATCAGTAGTAGAGCCCCCAAAGAGTAGACACTCACTGGATTTTCCTCTCAAATATCTGAGAATCCATTTAATTTCATTCCAATGCTCAAGCCTTAGATGACTCATATACCTGCTAACGACTCTCACTGCATGTGCAATTTCAGGCCTTATACATACTACAATATACATCAAGCTTTGTAAAGCTAAAGCATAAGGTACCTTGGACATCTTATCCTTCTCTTCTTGTGTCTTTGGACACATCTCATTAGTCAACTTCAAATGACCCAGTAAAGGTGTGTTGACAACTTTAGCATTCTCCATAAAGAAACATTGCAACACATTTGCAATACAATCAACTTGAGATAAAGTCAATATCATGTTCTTTTTATCTCTGCAAATCTTCATACCAAGGATTTTTTTTGCGACCCCCAAATCCTTCATAGCAATGGACGTGCTAACTGTTTATTTAACCCCTTAATGTGATCCGTGTTAGACTCAACTACAAGCATATCATCAATATTTAAACATTAAATAATGTAGTTTTCATCATCCAACCTCTTAAAATAAACACAATGATTTGAATGACACCTACTATATCCATGCTCATGTATAAAACTATCAAATTTTAGATACCATTGTCGATGTGCTTGCTTCAAGTCATATATACTTTTTTTTCAATCTGCACACTAAGTTCTCCTTACCATTGACCTCAAATCCCTATGGCTGTGCCATATATATCTCTTCATCCAAATCA
Source organism: Cupressus sempervirens (assembly GCA_028749045.1). NCBI lineage: Eukaryota > Viridiplantae > Streptophyta > Pinopsida > Cupressales > Cupressaceae > Cupressus > Cupressus sempervirens. The sequence continues at coordinate 680,320,666 of CM053789.1, forward strand.
CAGTTTTAATATCAAGCTACTCCAAATGAAAATCTTCAATAGCCACAATACTTAAAACAATATGAATAGAAATCATTTTTACAATAAGAGAGAATATCTCATCAAAATCAATGCCCTTTTTCTATGGAAATCCTTTTACAACTAACTTGGCTTTAAATCTTTTCTTACCTCCATCCTTTTCTTTTAACTTGTAAACCCATTTATTCTGTAAAGCTTGTTTGCCTATAGGCAACTTGCATAAATCCCAAGTCTTATTTTCTAGCAAGGAGTCCATTTCATCTATCATTGTAGACTCCCACTAAATTTGAGTATCCACCTGCACAACTTCATCATAACATTCAAATTCACCAACATGTGTTAGTAAAATAGAGTACAAAGAAGGAGAAAATCTTTTTGGAGGTCTACTAAGCCTTGTTGATCATCTAACATTCACTAGTGTATGTGGTATTTTTTATTATAGTTGTTGTAGATCACAAGGAATTGTTGGAACACCATCTTTTGGAGTATCATCTAGCACTACATAACATCATCTTCTTTCTTCTCATGTTGTTGCACTAGATCTTTGTACAACACTTTCTCATTTAATATGACATCCCTGCTTCTTAAAATTTTACAATTTCCAAAATCCCAAAGCCTATAACCAAATTCATCAATGTCATATCCAACAAATAAACATTTCTTTGGCTTAGTTTCCAGCTTGGTTCTATTTTCAGAATCTGTATGAGCAAATGCTTCACAATTGAAGGTTTTGAGAAAAGAATAACTCACCTTCTTACCACTCCATGCTTCCTCTAGAATACAATAACCCAAAGGAGTAGAGGGACCTCTATTAATAAAATATACAATAGTATTGACAACCTCTACCCAAATTTTTAAGGGCAACTGTACATGCAACCTCATGCTCCTTGCACGCTCCATTATAGTCATGTTCATGCATTCAACCACTCCATTTTCCTGTGGAGTCCTTGGAATAGTTTTTTGTCTACAAATACCATTAGTGGAGAAATAATATTTAAATTCATGATTGCAATACTCACTAGCATTATCAGATTTGAGACATTTTAATTTCTTACCATTCTCATATTCAACCAAGCATTTCCATTTCTTAAAAGTTTGAAATACATTAGATTTCTATCTAAGGAAATAAATCCATACTTTTTTAGTTGCATCATCAATAAATGTAACATAATAATGATAGCCACCAAGGGAAGATACCAGAGTTGGTCCTCATACATATGTATGCACAGGCTCTAATCTCTCACTTTTCTTTTCCTTCCCACTCTTCACAAAACTCACTCTCTTTTGTTTTCCATACACACAACTTTCACATAAATCCATATTAACACATTTCAGACTTGGTAATACTTTATTTGAATGAATTAATTTCATACCTTTCTCACTCATGTATCTAATTTTGTTGTTCCATAGCATTGTATTAGAATCTACAACAATTATTTGTTCTCCCTACTCAACTGTAACAATTGTTCCTGAAACATTCATTTTTCTCTAAAACAATTAAAGTAGAAGGAACAATATGACTTGTACAAAGATATAAGGTGCCTAACTTCACACCTTTTTCTACTATAAGGGAACCTTTCGAAACCTTCCAATTTTTATAATTAAAAGTAACTACACAACCCTCATCACTAAGTTGCCCTATTGAAATTAAATTCCTACTTAGCCTTGGAACACATCTTACCTCATGTAGTAGCCAATGATTCCCATTCTGCTTAATCTTAACTTTTCCCTTTCCAACAATTTGATAGGGTTCATTATCCCCCAAATAAACAAGCCCAAAATCCCCTTGGACACAATCAATAAAATAATGTCTATGGGGTGTAGCATGAAATTAAGCACCAGAATTTAAAACCCATGAATCATCAACACTTTATAAAGAAAGAAGCTAAGCATCCTCTTCATATTTGTTACTTACCACATTTTCCTCCTTGTTCCCTTCTATTTTATCTCCTTCATCATTCTTTTGAGTCCAACAATTGATGCAAGAGCATCGCGAGGTAGCTGGCTATCCTGCATGATTAAGAGATTTTGGTGGGGTTGAGTGGACCTATTTGGGTCTTGGGTAATTAGTTTTTATGTATTTAATAAGTTTTGTAAGCCTTTAAAGGCATTTGATATTTGATTCCCATTGGAGGCCGACTTGTGGCTCTTCAAGTAGTTAATGTAAGGAATATTTAATTTGTAGCTTACTGGGTTGACATGTGGCTTAGATTGGTATAAGTAGGGGTCATGGTGAATTCTTTAGTCATTATTTATCCATCTTGGAGAAGATGAGGTGGTAGAGGAGTGAATTTTGAGAAGGGCTAGTAGCTGAGGCTTGGGAAATAAGCAGATTGCTTGGTGGGCTTATGAGTACTAGTTGGATCTTCCTTGGAGGTTTCTACCAGAGCATAGATTTAGACTAGCTAGGGTTTGGATTGGATCTTGAGGGATCTTTTAAAACTATTACTTTCTTTGTATTTGGCTGTAACCAGGAAGGCCTTACAGCTTGACACATTACATGTAATCAATTATATATGTGAATAAATTATTGTGACTTGGCTTTAGATCTTGCATTACTGATTATCTTCATTGTGTGGTTATTTTTTGGGGGCTAGGACATCTCCTTTCAAGATTATCCTACCTTGCATTGCATCAAGTGGTATTAGAGCGAAGGTTGTTCCTAAGTGTGTAGACTTAGTACCAAAGTTGAGGCATTTTGCACCAGGGTCTTGTGAAGGGGATTTATTAGGGTTTGTGAAAATCTTGGAAGATGCCTCTGAGAAGATTGGACCCTAGGGAAGTTGATGATCTTAGTGATGTTATGGAAGAAAGGATCTTAGAGAAGGTTAAAGAAGATTTTAGATCTAAAATAGAGGAGTTTACAACCAATTTTAGATTTGAGATGGAAGGGATGAAGAGTGATATGATTGTTGAGATCATAAGTGCTATAGGTGGTGTACCATGACATGCAAGTACTAAAGATGGTTATGAGGAAGCTATTGAATACTTTAAAGTTGTTGGATTGAGTGGTAAGGCCAAAACTGATCAGGGCTGGTCAGTTTACTAGACTTCGATCTTAGTTGAAATTGAAGCATAAGATGGAGGTTTCTAATTTTTCAAGTAGTTTGATTCCTAAAGACCTAATTTATTAGATTGGTGAATTGGAAGACTACTTTGAGCTTGAGGATATTGAGGATCTACTCAGAGTAAGGTTGGCACAAACTATGTTGAAGGGACATGCTACTCTTTGGTGGAAGGAACTGTAACAAGATAGAGAGGAGGAAGGGGAAATGAAGATCACTAGATGGAGGTTGATGGTAACTAAATTAAAGGCTAAGTTCATTCCTACTAATTATGAACTTAAGTTGTTTGAGAGGTTGTAGAATCTGAAGCAGAAGGATATGACTGTGAAAGATTATACAGAGGAGTTCTACAAGTTGACTATTCATTCAGGACATAGAGAATTGTCAGAAGAGAAGGTAGCTTGGTACATTAATGGTTTGAGATTCAATATTTAGGATGAGGTTGGTATGCTAAATATTTCTTCAGTTGAGGATGCTTATTAATATGCTTCGAGAGTAGAGGAGAAGTTGAAGAGGAATAATGAAGGTAGTTCTAGAAGGAAAGAGAAGTAAGACTATTCAACAAAGGCTAAACTGAGTGCAGAAGATGAACCAAAACCTATTGATTAGAAGAGAAGGATGGATAGAGGTGAGTTTAAGGGTACTTGTTTCAGATGTCATGAAGAAGGACATAGATCATATGAGTGTCCACAAAAGGTTGGTGATAGAAGAGCTATTATTGCAAATGAGGTTGAAGAAAATAAACTTGAGTAAGGAGAGAGTTTTCTAGATTGACGAGTACTGGTTGGTTAGAGGATACTAGAATCTTGTCAAAGGAGTAATTTGTTTAGGACTCATTGTAAGTTTGGTGATAAAGTATGTAATGTGATTGTGGATGGTGGTAGTACTGATAACCTTGTTGCTGAGGAGATGGTTTAGAAACTTAGTTTGAAGAGAGTGAGACATCCTTCTCTTTATAGGATTGATTGGTTGTGAGGTGTGCATGCTTTGGAAGTAAGGGAACAATGCCTTTTTGATTTCTAGATTGGGCAATATAAGGATCAATTGTTGCGTGATATTATGGACATGAACATTTGTCATGTGTTGCTTGGTAGACCTTGGTAGTATGATTGCAAGGCTGTGCACGATTGTGTCAAGAATGTGTTTACAATTGAGAAAGGTGGTAGGAAGCATTCCCTAATTCCTTTTTAGAATGAAGAGGTCTGTAGAAGGAACTTGAGTATTGGCAATCGAGTTGACTTGGCAAATTCTGAAAGGGTTAGTGAATAGTGTGGATAGAAAAGCTATGGAACACCGAGGATGGAGGTGAAGAAGCAGAAGAAGAGCAAGGGAAAGAGTGTACAAGTTGAAGAATTGGAGGACATGTATGTGAAGAAACAATTTGGGATTTATATGTTGAATCCTAGAAGGTGTTCTTCTAGCTACTGAGAACATCTTTTTGCACTTGGGGAGTTTGATGCAGGAGCATCCTGGGGTAGTTGGCTATGCTGCATGATTAAGGAATTTTGGTGGGGTTGAGTGGACCTATTTGAGTCTTGTGTAATTAATTTTGATGTATTTAATAAGTGTTGTAAGCCTTTAAAGGCATTTGGTATTTAATTCTTGTAAGAGATCGACTTGTGGTTCTTCAAGTAGTTAATGTAAGGAATATTTAATTTGTAGTTTACTGGGTTGACTTGTGGCTTAGATTGGTATAAGTAGGGCTTGTGGTGAAGTTTTTAGTCATTATTTATCCATCTTGGAGAAGAGGAGGTGGTAGAGGAGAAAATTTTGAGAAGGGCTGGTAGCTGAGGTTTGGGAAACAAGGAGATTGCTTGGTGGGCTTACGAGTACCAGTTGGATCATCCTTGGAGGTTTCTACCAGAGTGTAGATCTAGACTAGCTAGGGTTTGGATTGGATCTTGAGGGGTTTTTTAGAACTATCACTTGCTTTATATTTGGTTGTAACCAGGAAGGCCTTATAGCTCGACACTTTGCATGTAATCAATTATATCTATGAATAAATTATTGTGACTTGGCTTTAGATCTTGCATTGTTATTTATCTTCCATTGTGTGGTTATTTGATGGGGGCTAGTACATATCCTTTGGGGATTCTCCTACCTTGTACTGCATAAAATAACCTCTACAAGGTGTAGCATGAAATTAAGCACTAGCATCTAAAACCCATGAATCAGTGACACTTTCTAAAGAAAGAAGCAAAGCATCCCCTTTGTATTTGTTACTTACCACATTTGCCTCCTTATTCCCTTTTGGTTTATCTCCTTCATTATTCTTTCAAGTCCAATAATCTCACTTCTTATGCCCTAGTTTACCATAGTACCAACAATCTCTTGGTCCTCTAGATTGAGACCTCTTTCTCTTTGACTTTCGTCTTGATTTCCCATGGTTTCTAGAAATTGTTTCCTCTCTCAGTTGTTCTACCTTTGCTTTGTGCATTCAAAGCACTTCCTTGTGTAGATCCACCTGAGGTGCTCTATGAGTTTCTTCATTCAGAATAACACCAATCACATCATAAAAGTTTAGAGTATTAGATCCAGAAACAAAATTACTCACAACCATTACCAAGCCATTCCATCTTGTAGACAAAGAACACAAAATTAAGAGCGCCCTAATTTATTCATTGAAATTAATACCCATAGAAGATAACTACCTACTAATAATATTAAACTCATCTAAATGATCCACAATAGATTCACCTTCTACCATCTTTATATTAAATAAATGCTTCATGATAAATACCTTATTTGAAGCAGAGGCATTTTCATACAATTTTGCTAGGGTTTGCATCAACTCTTCTATGTCATTGCTTTTGTAATGTTAAATTTCATTGATGGTCTGAGGCATAATTGAATGCTTCCAAGTTCCTTTTTGTCTAAAATCTCCCAGTCCTCATTTGTCATAGTTCCCTGTTTCTTTGTTTTTCCTTTGAACGACTTCCATAAATCTTTCTGATAAAGATAGTCCTCCATTTGTATTTTCCATAACTGAAAGTTCTGCCTATTAAACTTCTTCACCTTCAACTTACCCTCGTCTACCATCTCTCCCACTTAGCCATGAGACTTTCCTATAGAGAATGACTAAAAAATAACTAGGCTCTGATACCACTTGTTAGGATTAAAATAGAGACAAAAATAACAATTACATGCAAATATAAACAATATCAGAAACTATTAAAATGCATACAAGAGAACATAAGACACCAAGATTTCAATGTGGTTTAACCAATCCCTGGGCTACGTCCACCAAACAACAAGTCCAATATTATTACAAGCTAGTGATTACAACCTGATTACAATCTGTAATCCCTTATAGCTCAATACTACCGCAAGAAACAATTATCGTATTACACATTATGAATATCCCTAACCCTAAGCACTTTTATACATGTATTTTTGCTTCTTTAGGGTTGTAATTAATTACAACATGTTGGCCCAAAATTCCCAATAAAATAGGGCCCAAATTATTTTTCAATCACCACAAACTAACACAAATGACCTGTTAGATGCTAATACTTTGCCTTCACTAGCTAGCATTGAAAACATTGGGCAACAAAATTAGCAAAATTGCACCTCATCCCTACCCAAAAGTACAATTGTTTAAGGTTGACATGCATCTTTTTGATATCGAGATGTGTAGAATATGGTGCACAACGTGCTTCCAACAAAATCAAGGTATAAAGATCGCCAGATGTTGACACATAAATGCACCCTAAGTGTCATATCAGTCCATTAGACTCAAGAAAATAACCTGAGAGCCTCCCCACAAGGGTACTTCTAGACTCAATCCGTACCCTCACCTCATGATACCATGTTTCACAAGGTGAAGCCTCCAAGATACGACCTCGCAAATCCACTCCTAATGATAAAAATGATATCTCATGTCATCTCCTACTCAAGGCATCCATGATGACATTTTCCTTCCCTTTGATGTAGTGAACAACAAAATCATATTCATATAGGAACTCCATCCATTGACGTCATTGTGTATTCAAATTTTTGTGAGTAAAGATATACTACAAGCTATGATGATTACTATGCAGCTCAAACCTATGTCCCAAAAGGAAATGTCTCCAATACACAAGTGCATGCACAATTGCCACAAGTTCTAAATCATGAGTGGGGTAGTTAAGCTCATGGTCTTTGAGTTTTCTAGACTCGTATGCAATCACATGATCATCTTGCATCAACACTGCCCTCACACCCTCCAATGGATCATCTATGAAAACCATAAAATCACCTATAGGATTAGGCACAACAAGAATTGGCATACTGGTCAATCACTCTTTTAGAGCCTCAAACATTAACTCACACTGATCCAACCAAACATACTTCTTCCCTTTTCATTGAAAGAAGTAATAGGATGAGCCACTCATGAGAAGTCCTTCACAAATCGATGGTAGTACCCTACCAATCCCATGAAACTATGAACCTTTGAAATATTAGTGGGCATCAACCATCCATGATAGCTTAGATTTTCTTTGGGTCTACTGCAATACCATCCCCTGTGATGATATGCCCCAAATACTTCAACTCAAACTGGAAGAATCCACATTTACCTAGGTTTCCATACAATTGATGGTATTGTAAGCACTACAACACCTGGCATAAATGGACCTCATGCTCCTCGACAGTCTTAGAATAGATTAATATGCTATTTAAGAAAAAAAGAACACACCAATCGAGGTATGTGTGAAATAATCCATTCATCAAACTCATAAACATTGATGGCACATTGGTTAACCCAAAGGGTACAACCATGAACTCATAATGCACATAGCGTGTACAAAAAGTTGTTTGATGAATGTCAACCTCATGAATTTGAAGCTGATGGTATCATGATTTAAGATCAATCTTCAAGAACACTCTTGCTCCCTTCATTTGATCAAACAAGTCATCCATTCTCGACAAAGGATACCAGTTTCTCACTGTCACCTTATTTAATTGTCAGTAGTCAATGCATAGATGCAACGACCCATCTTTCTTCTTCACAAAGATGACTGCTGCACCCCATAGGGACACACTGGGACAAATATGGCCCTTGGCCAATAATTCCTCCAACTATAATCATAGCTCACTCAACTCCTAAGTACTCATATAGTAAGGAGCTTGCAAAATAAGTTTCTCTCCTGGAATGAGATCTATACGAAAATCAATGTCGCATTCTGACGACATTCCTGGTATCTTATAAGGGAATATGTTTTTGTACTAAAAAACAAGTGGGTGATTATCTAGCATCACCTCATGGTTCTCAACCTCCTCAAGGTCATTGATAGATACTACAAACATCTAACATCCATGTCGCACACTACTTCAGCTCCTTAGCTAAGATCATTTGAAGTGAGACTGGCCTCTAGACCCCCACAAGTTCCACCTATTCACTTGTGTCATCCACACACTATACCAACTCACATTGACAGTCTATATTTTCCTAATGGGAAACTAACCAATCCATACCCAATATAATGTCATAAGACCCTAAGGATGGGATACGTATATCAACTATGGTGGTGAATGTGTCCAAGTCCAACACACAACCACTGACTATGGAATCCATAGTCACCTTGGAAACTGTAGCTAAATCAACTTGTCACCTATCAACATATTGTGTAGCAACTAGCCCACATCACTGAAAAAGGAATGGTGATGCACTTGAATCCATTAATACTATAAAAGAATTACTATGCAACATATTTGTAGCCTCAACTATGACATCGTAAACTACTGCAAAAACTCTGTGGGATCTGCCTACTCAACCCACGACAGGTTTAGACATGGTAGCACCTCTGCTGGGACCTAAAGATGTCTTTATAGGAAACTCCATTGATTTATGGCTGAGATGACTACATGAAAAATGTGCTCCTCCAAAACTGGATCTAGATCCACGTCCATCTTGGGAAGCACTAGAATATGGTGCACTCCCTCTGCTAGAGTTTTGCTAATTTCCCTGAGGTGGATGGCTCTACTGTGACCACTAACCCCGACTCTAGTCACGCCCCTTTCCTCCTATGATACTAGAATTTTGTCCACCCTTCTGTTGAGGAAATTATCATCACTATTTTTGATGATTGAGACCACCTTGGGAGGGTGTTTACTAAACTTGACCCTGTCCTATGACCTATGTTTGAGGGGGTGGTACATTCTATCCTGTGGTTCATGTATTGTGGCTCTGAGACTTGATCTAACCCTGAGCCCCCTAGCCACATTGCTCTTAGAAATTCTTGCCTTATCAATGGAAAGTGCAAGTGTCCTAGGCTAATGAAGATCAACATCCCCAATGATAGAGTCTTTAAGACCCCTAAGGAAATGTTGTGTGAGGAGTACCTCATCATAATGGTAGTTGGAGTACTATCTCAGCCTAAATAACCACCTCTCATACTGATCCACTATCATGTTCCATTATTTGAGCTCATGGAACTCATCAACATGAGCCTCTTGGTATTGTGGAGATAAGAATTTCTCCATGAACCTCTCCTCAAAGATTTCCTAGGTGAGATCCACTATATTGATCTGGGGCTTCTCACTCTCCATATCCCACCACATAGACCCATGTTCCCTCAATTGTGTAACAAGACAATGGGTATTCACGTTGCTTTCATATGGGTACAAGGAAAAGTAACTCCCCATATCCAATAAACATGTCTCAGAATTGAGACCTCCTCCTAAGCCATCAAACAATGATGGTTTAGACCTCTGAAGGTCTTGCATCATATCCATTCAGATGGATTCTCCATCATCTTGACCACAACCTCTCCTATGGTTACCTTTGGTACCAGGTGGTGTGCAAGAATGCTCATGTTCATGTCCACACTCTTCTTTTCTTCCATGTTCTGACATGTGGGAGTCTCCATGGTGAAATTCCTCTTCCTAAACATGGTCTTTTCAATTTTCCTCAACTTGAGATCCCAACCGAGCTATAGTCTCTTATAAAAAAGGCAATAGTGCCCTAACATCACCTTGATTGTTATCACCTTGTCCTCCTCCAAATTTTTGACATCCTTCCTCATGGTCTCTCTTCTTCATTGTTATTCCATCGATTGTTACCCCAACCACTAGATCTATGTGTAGGAGGCATTACTAAAGGAGCAATAAGATAAGGGTCAGAACCATATGTAACAATCATAAGTATCACAAGCATCAGCTAAAATAAGATACCAATATACATAATCAAAACAATATCATAGTGGGAGCATAACACAAAGATCCCAATATTGCAACATGGGCTTTGATAGATGTAATGCCCCACTTGGAGATTCGTGAAATAAGGATAGATAAAAGGCATTTTTTTTTTGAAGAACACACATGGAATCAAACACATCAACATGCAATCAATCAAAAGATCACAAATCAAATGATGAGTGCCCATAGGCCATGCAGTTTCCCAATCTAACCCCAATTAACATAGCTCAACTGACAAGAAACCAAGAGCTCGAGACTTGTAAGACCTCGATAAGTACATGCTCATATGATCATGTGTTGGCACACCAACCACACAATGATCATAAACAACAAGGGTTGGATGAGAAACATCTAAAATACAAGTATAACAATTCACTCAACCAACCTATATTCAAGAGTACAGATTCAACATGAGTCCCAATACAATGAAAATATAACAAGGGTTGGAAAGACATCCCTACAAATTAGCTAGATCCATGACCAGCTGTAGTGCCAAGAAAACCCAAGGAAGTGGGGTGACACACAAATTGAGGCAAAAACCAAAATGCCCAAAAGCCTCAAAATTAAAACCCATTAGGACATTGGGTACAAAAGTCACAAATATCAAATAAAATTTGGGTTTAGAGTCTGTATGCAAAAATGGCCAGCATAATGGCCTAAAACCCAAAACCTTCAAGTCCAAAAGGATACAAATGCTCATACCCACCCAACCATGTAGATATAGCATGTAGAAATAGAGGGGAACACTAGTTCTCAGCCTCCAAACAATTTACTACCTAAAAAAGACTCGAAAACAGAGCATAAACAATAAAACAAGAGAGCCCTGCCTCACAGCCAAAAGGGCTAAAATAGGAATGCACACAATAAACTAATCGCTCTGTGGTCACCACCAAAAATATTCACAAATAAAGGTCTCTCCGAGTTGGATCCAACGAACTTAACCTCATGACAATCCCACACCCATAGTTCCTATAGGGAACATAACAGTAAATCCTTGAAAGAGGATTTTGGAATTTGCTCTCCAAATTCCTATTTCATAAGTGGGAGTGAGGAAATATTCCCTTTTGGGATATATATTCACTTTTAAAAGTAGAATATAATATTAGGAAATTAACTAGCCCACTAAAACAAACTTTTATCAACCTAGCCAAAATTGTGTAATTCCAATTGAAAGGAATTCAACTACAACAAAGTTGTCAGGAATTAAAATAATTAAATCAAATATAAAATTCCCCAAAACTATAAAATCACAATATTCCTTAATAACTTTTGCGACAATGCGAACCTCTAAATGCACATACATGCTCATGGATGTAATCACATAATGCAAATGAGTCTATATTTATTAAATCACTGGAGGGTTTAATTAATCAGTTAATTAGGATATGTTGACCATATAGGGACAATATTGGCTAGGTAAGAATAGGCAAATCACTAACTCCATGTGCCACTATCATGGATATAAATTTTGCACATGAACAACACGATCAAGTACAATTGCATATAATAATATAGCCAAAACAATAAATGCATTAAATCACATTACTAACCATTTATTTAATCACATTAAAATAATCTATTTAAATCACTTGCTACATCATATAACATCCTAAGGAAAGAATGAAGTAAATAATCGTAGCATCAAATCATGGTATCTATAATCTAATAAGCCCATCATATAATCATAAAAAAAGTATATGTCTGAATATAAAATAACCAAATATCATCATTAAGCATCATGTCACATCAATAAGAATCATCAGGCAGATATGATCAAATTGAACACCATATCATCTGGCCATCAAGTCATCTCGAATGTCATCCAGCATGAGTAACAAAGTATCTCTTGAATCTAAAAAATAACAAGGTACATAATGCAAACACAAGAGGCACTACATGCATCTTTAACTGAACTTATCTTAAGTTTGATCTAGTTTTATATTGCCTTTCATGTTATAATGATTAGGGTGGTAAGTTGCAACTTGTGATGAAGATTCATGACATGTGATGCTTAATAAATCATTATTATATGTTGTTATATATTTGATTGATCCTCTTATGTGTTTACATGGATTATTGTATCTATTTGGAGTTATTCTTATGGATATGGGTATTGACCCATCTATTTGTAATATGTTTTCTTTGTCTTGAAATTTAATGATCAGATAAGTCAACTTGTGGCAGGTGATCTTGTATATAAGTAGCCAATGGTTCTTGTTTATGGAAAAAGGGGAAATGATTGAGAAGAATAGGGAGAAGGATTGGAGTAAAAGAAACCAAGGTAACTAAGGTCTATTGAAGTACCATAATTTTGAGAAGTAATCAGTTTCACATAGGTTAATGAAGGCAGTAAACATATCTATCTTGTAGAAATTGTATATTGATAATGGTGATGTAATATATGCATTTACAAGTAACTTGATGACAATCCAGTGATATTTCTTCCTCTAGTGTTCATTTATTATAGTTGTTTAGGCATATCTATTTGCAAGGTTAGATATTTCCTTCAAAGATTATTTTCACTTGACCATGTGAAGTGGTATTAGAGCACAATTCCACATCTAAGCATAACAAGCACTTGGAATCAGGTGTCTCTGATTGTCATGCCTTGTTGTTGTAGAGTGCAAAATTTGATGATCTAATCTATGTGACTAAAGGTTAGTGCAAGGTAGCTAGAGAAGGATTGGTTGCTTAGAAGAAATTGGATATCACATATATGAACTTAGTTTTGGGGTGGTCGAAGATCAAATCTATGCTATAATTGCAGAGGGTTGCACAAGGAGGATCGGTTGGTTAATAGTTTCCTAGTTACTAAATAAGCCTAGTTTTTTGAGGTAGATTGTTAGTGTTCATAGATTGTTAGATTAGATTAGGACAATAAATACTTGAATCTAATTGTCAAACTTGAGGTAATTAAAGGTAGACATCTTTATTAACATACCACCTAGAAGGATGAATCCTATAAGGTTAGAGAAAATGGTGGAGGATTTTAGAAATTAGATAAGGACTAAGATCCATAATTCTTTCAACTAGGCTAGAAGAAATATTGATATTTAAGATGAATTTGTTGAAGATTAGAGTTGAAGTCAAGATCGCTATAGAAGATGAAAGATTGTTAAAAGTTATGGAACAAATTGGTAAGATTCATATGATTGATGTTGCATGCACTTCTAGTTCTTTACATCTCAAGAAAGTGATAGATTAGATCAATTCACTAGAGGAATACTTTGAGCTTGAAGATGCTAGAGATCCATAGAGAGTGTCATGTCCCCAATTTTCGATGGCAGTCTGATTAATTAATTTGATTAACTTGGTCATCCAAAATAATGAATATTTGATGAGGACGACTAATTAATCATTTTAAATTAAATAAATAAATGATATTAAGTTAATTACTTATAAAGTTATTAAATAAATAAATATTAAAAGATAACTTTATATTTAATTAATTTAATAAAGTGACTTGAATTATAAAATATTTAATAAAGTCACTTAGGAGATAAGATCAAAAATGTTCTAGAAGTCTCTGGAGAAGATGGAGAAAAAAGAATAAATAGGCACCCCGGGGCTTCATTCTAATGAAGGCAGTTGTTTTATCTCTCTTGTTTTCAGATTGTGATTCAATCACAGGTGCATTGTGGAACCTAGGGTTTCTACAATTGTCACAGTTGGCCATTGAGAACGATAACTCTCAATTGGTACGCAATTTTGAGGGTGTGAAATATCATCTAAATTATTGCAGATTGGAGGTGACGTTATAGTCATTTCATCAGGGACAGAATCTGTGGGCTAAGGCCAAATCTGAGGATCATTGATTATTGGAAGGTTAGCTAGAGCAGAATTAATTGTCATTTAGACAAACTATTGCAGTATTGAGTGGAAATTCGAAGAGGAGCCGAGAAGAGAGTTAAAAGACAAGAATCTGATTGTGGTCAACATGTCAAGGAAATGCTCAAATTTTAAAGGACATTACTAGAAATGATTTATTTCCAGCAAGCAAAGTTTCGGTCACCTGTGTCGGCATCTTTTCTCATGATAATTTCGCCGTTTGTGGTCTAGCAGATATCGCAGGATTGAAGGTTTTGTATTGTAGATGAGCTCCTGTCATCACATCGAAGTTTGCCACACTTAAACGTATATATATATTGGTTGATCCATTTTAATTACTGAGGACACATTATCTCTGGAGTTATCAGATTTAGCAATCTATGAGCCGACAGCTACTACAGAAATCCCAATTGGGTGACCAGCATTGGCAAATCCGACAACACTTTCACACATTGTCAGGATTCCGCTTGGTGGCAGCAGCAACACCGTTTTCATCAGTCTAGGGGTTCGAAGATGAAGGTGGTTAACAAATAACAGATAATTTGCAGTGGACGCTGGAATTGGGCAAAGAAACCATCACGGGTCAACAGCTCCGATTTGAGATTGTGGTGACAATCGACAAAGAACCCGTGCGGCAGTTGGAGGGGAAAGCAGGTCAAGAAAATATGTAAGATCCAAGCCACCAGCATCCATCAGCGTTGGAGGTTGGGAAAAATTGCAAATTAGGATAATTTTGCAAGGGTCAGTATAATTTCTCCGCAAGTGGCAAATGCGATCTTTTCCAGATCAGGCGGAGTTCGATTGGAATCAAGACTCAGACAAATTCAGGTTTCCTCTTTGACATTGCTTTAGATATATATATATTATGTTCGGGCTCTGTATTCAATTATTAAATATTGAAGGATTTGCTTGTAATGAGAATCTTTCCTGAACATTGTTGGTTACATTGTTACTTTATGAATTTTGCTGGAGACAATACAAAATTAGCAAATACATCTCAAGTACTTGACAAATTGTTATAGCTCAGTTTTGGGCATAATATTAGTAGCACTTTAAGACAGGATCATTTCAGTGGTATCAGAGCTCGATTGCTAATTGTTTGACGAAATGTCAAACCCTTGAAGTTTTAGTATTTTGGTGTTTAAGAAGCAATAATCCTGTCGGGGTTATTTCAGTGGTATCAGAGCTCGATTGCTAATTGTTTGACGAAATGTCAAACCCTTGAAGTTTTAGTATTTTGGTGTTTAAGAAGCAATAATCCTGTCGGGGTTATTTCAGTGGTATCAGAGCGGTTTTCTTGCCATCCTGTGGGGTGAGAACCGAATTACATGAGTGATTAGCATTCCACTTCAACCAAGATGTATAGGTACAACACAAAGTCTCCAAGGACACAATCTTGGACCAATAATAGACATAGTATTCAGAGTCAGAATTGTGGAAAGGAGGACTATTCAGGCATTCAGGATGAGCTCAGAAAAATCAAACATAACATGTCTGAACTGTTGGTTAAGCACCACCGTATGATTGACAGGCTGTCTGACCCAGCTAAGATGAATAAATCAACAGGATTTCGTTTTGTCAAATCTTCTCACAAAGCATTGACTGATACAATGAGAGGTTTTACTAGGAACCTTAATGAGGAATTCGAGGAACAAGTGTGCAACCGGTCAGAGGTTTTAGTTCGGTCACAGGAAGAAGTGGTGAAGGATATTACGCTGATGGATAGTAACTATCAACTTGATACTCAAGTTGAGACAGTTGAATACGGGTTTCCCAAAGGTGATGTCTCAGGTACTCAAGGTAGTTTGGTTCCGACAGGCAATGATTACAGTGAAGCGAGTTCAGATGATGATAAGGATGTTGATGATGAGATACCTGGTGGAAATGAGCAGACATCGAGCATTTATGATTTTGCTGAGAGAGAGTACCAGGCTCAGTTAGATGCTTCGTCACATGCGAATGAGAATGGCAGTACTTCACATGATTTGTCCAGCCAGCTGAAGGTAAGCAAAGATAGTATTGTGGCTTCTTTATCTCATCATGACAGGATGCGGGAGATGTTAGAAGAGCACATCCAGATGATTCAGTTACAAGGAAGACATAAGGGAGTTCAGGCAAATTCTCCTTGTTGTGGCTTACATGCAATTGGTGAAGGAATGGGAACGACGAAGTTGAGCTATTTACATCTTCTATCAGATCGTGACCATCTTCTAAGCCTTGCCAAAGACTATTCAGATGCCTTGAGGAGGAAGGAGGAGGAGGTTGTCAAGCTTTCTCGCGAGCTTGAGGACACTCGAGCAACTTTGGCTTTACAGGACTGGGAGATACATGAGAATGAGCATGGCATGGAGCTAAGTTTAATTTCATCTGGCACGTCTAACACTCAGCTTTCTACATTTGACGGATCATATGTGGTAGCTGATAATGTTACGAGTTCATCTTGCATTCACATCCAGGATACAAGGACAATGGCAGACAGGTATGTGAAGTTAGTTGGTATTGGTCACATTACTCAGGTAAGGAGTTTGCTTGAGTTACCAGTTGTTTCTTGTTTACGGATATGGACTCGAGAATGTTTCAGCAACATTTGGGATTCAATTAACTGGAGATGTTTTAATGGTAGCAATGATTTCTTGGATGCTATCATGGATTTGATTAGCAAAATACACGGTGTTGTCTTTCCTTGTGCCAACAGTTTGTCCGATGTTGGTATTAGTCTTTATACACCGTTGTTGGGTTTGGTTCATATTTCCCGTCGACCATTCTTGCTGAAAGGTGTTGAAGATTTTTCATATTTGACAGTGTGTATAGATGAGTCCCAGGATCATTTTGGCCTTGATGACATCCAGGAGGATGAAATGGACAGTTTTGAAAACACAGCTTCTTTGACAGTTTCTTTGGGTACAGAAGAGCTTGACAGCAGTACTACAGCTTTTGACATTTTGGATATTGATATGGACCTTGGAGATGATTTGCCAGTTATGGATGGTAATAGTCTAGAATCCAGCGACCTGGAGGATACCCCTATAGACAACGCACCAGAAGAGGTTTATGGGAGACAGTTCAGCCAGAGCCATCATGTGACTAGCCAGTTGAAAGTTAGTGAGCAAGACATTGCTATCGCTTGCGAACATTTTGATACTGCTCGTCAGTTATTGGCTGTTACTGGTTGGGGTACTTCTATGACAGATGAGTCCAGCGGTGGTTACTTTTCTTTGGCAGAGATTCATGCCTTGCGTGAAGCTGTTCGGATTTTGAAGCAGGATTATTTACGATTGGTAGCCGACCGTGATCACTTGGTTGAGTGGGGGAGTACAGCCTATGAGGCACTCTTGGATCGTGAAGAGGAGGTGAGTGAGCTTTCCCAGGAGCTCATAGCGACTACTGAGGCTTTAGAGGACACACGAAAGGATCTACAAAAAGTCACAATTTCAGTTGAAGGAGGTGACCGTGGAGTTGGGGTATTTGCGGTCAAACCCAGCCCCAGACCCAGTTCATTTGTCTATTGAGGTAGATGACGGTAAGTACACTCCTACAGTTGCTATTGAGGAGCTTATTGTTGGAACTGACACACATGTTCAGGATTTAGAAGTAGCTGGTCCAAATAAGTTTGGGATACCGGTAGAGTCAAGTTTCCAGATTGATTCTTCTCAGATAGTTGATAGTGTGGTACAGTTGAGTATGCCACCCTTACAGGAGGACCAGTTGTGGTGTAAAGGGGAGTATGTTAATGTTTCCTCATATAATTTTTACTGCACTGAACCGTTCATGGAGTATTTGCTGGATAGTGCATGTGTTCATTTGGACTCGCATAAAGTGACAGAAGGTGTTCTCATCCAAGATACTAGTGTTATTTGCAGATTGGTTGAGAAGATTATAGGGGTCCTTGCTACTATGCTACCTCACAGGGATCTTGAGGAAGGGTTTGTTGAGCAGAATGCATGGGATCCTATCCAGCCTATAGTCACTCGGAGTCAGAAAATGGAGCCATCTGTTGATTCCCAATTTAGTGATGATGAGCCAGCAGCAGAGGTTGGAGGTTCTTATCGGCGTTATGTGGTAGGGTACGCTCGTCATTTTTCTTTTGACACAGAAATAGAAGATTTTATTTCACGCAGATGTAGATTGGCTCCAGTTTCTTACCATCCATTAAGGGATAGATTGGCACCATCTTTTGAAAATAAAATTGGTAGTAGCAAGTTACTTAGCCTGCAGCATCGACACACCCGGAGCAGTTTTTCAGAGATTGGATTTGATGGCAGTGATTCAAGTACCTATGGCTATTGTCATATCTATAGTGCAGTTGGGTGTAGGTGTCATTTGGACAGGGGTTTGAGTTTTGATAGAGTTGATGTTTCAGTTGGCTTGAGTTCTGCAGAATGTTTTCTTCTACCGACATTTACAGTTGGTTTTCAGATAATTTCATCAGAGTTGTCAGTTGTTTGGATGTTGAGTATAGTTTCTCAGATACTGGTATTGATGATTACTCCATAAGAGTATGATGAGGATTGGGATGATACACAGATTTGCATTTGGGATCCAGGCAGATTGATTGGTTCATGGTTCGGCCATTGCTTGGGGACAAGCAATTTCAGGAAGGGCGGACTGTCATGTCCTCAATTTTTGGTGGCAGTCTGATTAATTAATTTGATTAACTTGGTCGTCCAAAATAATGAATATTTGATGAGGACGACTAATTAATCATTTTAAATTAAATAAATAAATGATATTAAGTTAATTACTTATAAAGTTATTAAATAAATAAATATTAAAAGATAACTTTATATTTAATTAATTTAATAAAGTGACTTGAATTATAAAATATTTAATAAAGTCACTTAGGAGATAAGATCAAAAATGTTCTAGAAGTCTCTGGAGAAGATGGAGAAAAAAGAATAAATAGGCACCCCGGGGCTTCATTCTAATGAAGGCAGTTGTTTTATCTCTCTTGTTTTCAGATTGTGATTCAATCACAGGTGCATTGTGGAACCTAGGGTTTCTACAATTGTCACAGTTGGCCATTGAGAATGATAACTCTCAATTGGTACACAATTTTGAGGGTGTGAAATATCATCTAAATTATTGCAGATTGGAGGTGACGTTATAGTCATTTCATCAGGGATAGAATCTGTGGGCTAAGGCCAAATCTGAGGATCATTGATTATTGGAAGGTTAGCTAGAGCAGAATTAATTGTCATTTAGACAAACTATTGCAGTATTGAGTGGAAATTCGAAGAGGAGCCGGGAAGAGAGTTAAAAGAAAAGAATCTGATTGTGGTCAACATGTCAAGGAAATGCTCAAATTTTAAAGGACATTACTAGAAATGATTTATTTCCAGCAAGCAAAGTTTCGGTCACCTGTGTCGGCATCTTTTCTCATGATAATTTCGCCGTTTGTGGTCTAGTAGATATCGCAGGATTGAAGGTTTTGTATTGTAGATGAGCTCCTGTCATCACATCGAAGTTTTCCACACTTAAACGTATATATATATTGGTTGATCCATTTTAATTACTGAGGACACATTATCTCTGGAGTTATCGGATTTAGCAATCTATGAGCCGGCAGCTACTACAAAAATCCCAATTGGGTGACCAGCGTTGGCAAATCTGACAGCACTTTCACACATTGTCAGGATTCCGCTCGGTGGCAGCAGCAACACCGTTTTCATCAGTCTAGGGGTTCGAAGATGAAGGTGGTTAAAAAATAACAGATAATTTGCAGTGGACGCTGGAATTGGGCAAAGAAACCATCACGGGTCAACAACTCCGATTTGAGATTGTGGTGACAGTCGACAAAGAACCCGTGCAGCAGTTGGAGGGGAAAGCGGGTCAAGAAAATATGTAAAATCCAAGCCACCAGCATCCATCACCGTTGGAGGTTGGGAAAAATTGCAAATTAGGATAATTTTGCAGGGGTCAGTATAATTTCTCCGCAAGTGGCAAATACGATCTTTTCCAGATCAGGCGGAGTTCGATTGGAATCAAGACTCAGACAAATTCAGGTTTCCTCTTTGACATTGCTTTAGATATATATATATATTATGTCCGGGCTCTGTATTCAATTATTAAATATTGAAGGATTTGCTTGTAATGAGAATCTTTCCTGAACATTGTTGGTTACATTGTTACTTTATGAATTTTGCTGGAGACAATACAAAATTAGCAAATACATCTCAAGTACTTGACAAATTGTTATAGCTCAGTTTTGGGCGTAATATTAGTAGCACTTTAAGACAGGATCATTTCAGTGGTATCAGAGCTCGATTGCTAATTGTTTGACGAAATGTCAAACCCTTGAAGTTTTAGTATTTTGGTGTTTAAGAAGTAATAATCCTGTCAGGGTTATTTCAGTGGTATCAGAGCTCGATTGCTAATTGTTTGACGAAATGTCAAACCCTTGAAGTTTTAGTATTTTGGTGTTTAAGAAGCAATAATCCTATCGGGGTTATTTCAGAGAGTCAGGTTAGCACATACTAAGTTAAATGGTCATTTTATGGTAGAAAGAGTTGTAGGAAGATAGAGAAGATAATGAAGAATCTAAGATCGATAATGGAGAACCTAATATCACTAGACAAAGAGTTATAGTTTCTAGACTTTATTCTAAGTTCATACTTGAGGATTATGAACTATAATTGTTTAAGAGCTTGTAGAACTTGAAGCAGAAGGATTTGATAGTTAAGGAGTATATAGAGGAATTCTACAAGATGACAATCAGATCTAGACATTGAGAGTGATCTATGAAGAAGGTGGCTAAGTATGTTAATGGTCTAAGACTTAACATTCAAGATGAGTTAAGTTTGTTAAAACTATTATAATTGGGAGTTTTTATCAATATGCTTTGAAGGTAGAAGATAAGTTGAAAAGAAGAGAAGTTATCCATAGGGTTAAGGATAAATCAATTGTTGATAAAGGAAATACAAACTTGTGATTGAAGAGGAACCTGATCAGAAGATTCATGGAAAGGGAAAATAGAATATAATGACACTTGAAGGACAAGATTAGAAAGATGAACTTGTGGAAACTGAAGTTGCACCTAAAATGGGAGAATCTTTAATGTTCAAGAGATTTATGTTGAGTAGTAAGTAACTAGAGCCTATGCAAAGAAGGTAGTTATCTTGAACCATTTGAAAATTAGGGGGTAAATGTTGAAAAGTATAATGGGTGGTGGAAGTAATCATAACCTTGTATCATAAGAAATGGTACACAAGTTAGGATTGAAGAGACTCAAACATCCTTTTAGTTATGGAATAAGTTAGTTTCATGACTATCATATGGTGGAAGTGAAAGAAAAATGTTTGGTCAATTTCAACATTGGACCATACTAAGATGAGGTATTAGGTTATGTATTTAATGTGAGTGTTTTCCATGTTTTTTTGGGTAGGTCTTGGAAATATGATGTTGGGACTATTCATAATTATTGAAGAAAGTCTGATTATATTGTAAAGAATGACGAAAGATTTATTTTACTTCCTTCAAAGGAGGAATGAAAGATAAGAATTTAAGTATAATAAGGACTTACATCTTAAGAGATCAAACTTCTTTGAATCAAAAGGCAAGGGATTTGCAACACGTGCCATAAAATGTTACTAAGGTGGTCTAATTGTTGAGGAATATGATGAGTGAATATGAACTAGTGAAATTGAAGATTAGTGACAATTTGATGATAATGATGTTACAATAGGTTGCAAGTGAAAGGGTTCTAGATGAGTAGCAACATCTTGTGAGTGGATTAGGGAATGTAAATTTGTCTAATGTTGTCAAAGCTAGAGTTAAACAACAAAAGATAAAGTGAATATTTCTTACTAGTTGTCAAAGTAACAAAGGAAGTAGCTATTGATGTAGGTTGTGGAATTAGAACAAAGGTTGTGGAAGCAATAGCAAAGAAGATCCTAATGGCAGAGTGTATTCCTTTTGATTTGTGGATTTTGAGAGTCATCATAACCATTTTTCCTTGATGAAGAGGATATGCAGGTCAAGAATGAACTTAGTATTTACGTTTTGAATCTTGTCAGATGTTCATAATTTCCTCTAATTAAAAATCTTCTATGCACTTGGGGTGTTTGATCTAGAAGCATCCTTGGGTCATTAGAAATCTTGTATCACCCATAATTATCTTCTTTCAGTTTATTTGTTTATTGTTTATTTAGATTTTATTCCTATTGTTCTAGGTTGCAATCAATCTAGTTGGCTTATTTTCTTATGTGATACTTATGGTGTGATCTATGCATCATGGAGATCCTATGTCTAGATTTTGTATCTTGTTCTAAAGTTTCTAGATAAAATATCTTATGTTTGGTCCAATCCTATAGTAACTTTCTTATTCTAACAATCAAGGTGGCAAGTTGCAAATTATGCTGAAGATTAATGACATGTGATGCTTAATGGTGCATTATTCGATGTTGTTATATGTTTGATTGACCCTCCACATATTTTCACAACTTATTATATCTATTTAGGGTTATTCTTATGGATTTGGGTCCTAACATATGTATTTGTAATATGTTTCCTTTTTCTTGGAATTTAATGATTGATAAGATGACTTATGGCTAACAATCATGTATGTAATTAGGGTAGTATTTATTGTTTAAGGAAAAATGGTGAAGGATTAAGGAAAATAGGGAGAAGGATTGTAGGTAGAAGAAATTGGAGAAATTATGGTCTATTAAAGTATCAAAATTTTAAAAAATGATTAGTTTCAGATAGGTTAATTAAAGTAGTGAATGCATATATCTTGTCACAGTTTTATATTGACAATGGTGACGTAAAATATGCATTTACATACCAAATTCATGATAATTTAGTGATTCCCTCCCCCCCCCCCCCCCTTTGGTGTTTATTTCTTATGGTTTGGGCGTTTTTACTGTGGCATATCTAGTTGCAAGGTTAGACATCTCCTTCGAAGACTCTCTACGCTTGATTATGTCACATTGTTATTATTCTTATGGAGGCACTTTCGTTCCCATGAATAATTTATTTTATTTTTCCCATTTTTCATGTATGCAACTTGGTGAGAGGTATGACCTCTCATATTTTATCCCTTTTACATCTATTTTAGTTTATTATTGTCTGAATTTATTTTTTGGGTTGGTAATTAGTGTTCTTCCCCCTTTCTTTTATACATTTTATCACTCTATTGGACTTGTACAATGTATGAGATTTTTGAATTGAACATTTCTACTATGAGGCTACCTATTTTCTCCCATGGCATTGGATTTAGACTATCATTGTATTTTTGGGTTAGTTAAACCTCAAGGGCTTGTTTGGTTGCTAAAATAAGAATAGGAATTTTGGAATAGGTTTGGTATTCTCCATTTGGTACTTCAAAGTGGAATAGAGAATAGGGGTAATTATGCTCATTTTGCCCCCAAAATTAGTATATGTCCATTCCAAAAAAAATTGTTATTGGAATGGACCATTCCTATTCTCAATAAAACTTTACCAAATTTGATAATTTTTGGAGTCTACTGGGTAGGAAATGTACACACATATCATTTTGTTGCTCACTTCTACATGTTCATCATAAACATTTTATCAAGGGTTTCTGTTGGAGATCATTTTCACCAAGCATTTTGTTGGAGGTCACTTTAACTAGGATTTTCACATTTCTCCTGCACGGGTGACTTGCAATTTCTTCTTATCATCAATTTGTACGTTTATGTTCAACTTTGTAATTTTTTTTTTGCCATTAATTTTCTAACTTGTATAGGTGGGTCATGGTTTGGTAGGTTGTGGAGCATTTCTATTTTTGCAAGTTGATAGTGTGATCAAAGTATTGTGTGGCCATCGAGACCATCTTCTATGCCAAGGTATTTATTTCAATGGTTTTCCTTTGCTAAACATGACGATAGAGTTAATATTGTATAGTTTTTGTTTGAATTAGAAATCTTGTCTGCACTCATGCATTCTAATTAAAAGCTTTTCAAAGATTGAACAAAAAATGTTTAGCTACCTTTTACTACTTTCTTTGCCTTGTCTGTGTAAAGCTTCATAGCAAAATTGCTACTAAAAAGATATCCTTTATCGTCCCTAGGATTTTTTTACCATTCTTACTAAAAAAATATCCTTTGTTGTCTAATAATTTATCCAGAGGCATACACACAAGCTTGATTCTCTCACTAGCACTTATTATCTCATGATTGAAACATTCATAGTACCAAGCTTAGCAGATATGTTAATACCCTCTTTTCCAAACTTATCAAAATTCAAAATGAAAACATCAAATATATGTTGGATCAAGAACATGATCTCTATCTTAGAAGTGATTCTAATGAAGAAATCATCATTTGATAAACCATCCAACCATAATCTATTTGGGGGCACGTTTGTAGTAGGGGAGGGGGTAAATATTGCTGGTGTAGGGGCCAAAGGTTTCAATATGAAAGAAACCCCCCACCATAGTTCCAACCCCATGCATGCCCATCCTTGGTTAATGGATTAGGTTCCAAGATGATCAAAAGCTACGAGAATGAGTAGTCAATTCCACAACCTATTCATTAATGAATTGCTTGCATAATCAACACCCAGTCATTCATATGAACAAATTATTGTACACCATATATGGTATGGATCTCAAATCTTGAATGATCACTATTTGGGACAATTTTTCATCATTACGCATTATCATAGTTTATTATTTAGATACTCATCCATACTATAAAATTCTCCATATTCATATCATGATGTAAACAAAGGTAAATTTTAGGTTTGTATATCAATGCCAACTCTTCTACATTTGCCTATGAATCAAAATGATAACCCAATTCTTGGAAATGTATCTCCCATCATATGAGTTAGGCTCAAGTTAGGACAATAGGATCATGTTCTTAATGAAGCCTATTATAGATAAAAACCTCCTTTGGTGCCATTAAGATTGATGAAGATGTTGATATAGAGCCTGAGTTCAATGTACTTGGGCTATGCTTTAGGTTTCTATTATTTGTGAAAAAAGAATGATGAAATTTATATTTCATTCAATAAGAATGCCTAATAAAAATTGGTTCCCTTTCATTCACCATTCCCTTGATGATGCATGTGAGCAAGATGCTTAGTTCATAACAATATTCAAGAGACTCAAAAATATTTAGCTTGGTCGACACTTCCTATGCTACAAGTTCAAACTAGGGGCTTATAGATATTGCTTCTTTAATGTAAGTTGCATATAATTGATCCCATATTCTCTTTTGCTTTATTGCAAGCTTTAACAACATGACCTCCCAATTTCTCAATGTTCAATAGCTTTAAAATTCTTCATAAAAAAGATCTATTCTTCATTTTGTAATTTGAATTATGGTATTGAGTTTAATAGCGTGGTGACTGCTAAATAATCATTGGGGAATTTGGCATATCAATCTTGCACTAAGATCAACAATTTGCACAAAAGAATCCACTCACTACCCACTTGATTAATTCTGTACTTTACTAGGAAATTAAAAACTGGAAAATATTGAACCCACACTTGTAAAATCAAAATAAGAAATTACAACTATCATTAGCATTTCAAAAGTGATGACTCCCCTTCATAAATAACCAAATAAGGTAAAAACCATTGTAAGGAAGTTGCAATATATGTAATGGAAAGTCTGTGTTAACAATATGGACAAAGAAACATCAAAAGAATTCCCACCTTGATTATGCAAGCCTTGTAAAATTAGATAAGTTTGAATGAAAAATAATGATACATGGCTCAATAGATGAAAACATATACACAAGGTTGGTTGGAGAGAATGTCAATTTTCCTTTGTGGAGGTTGTTGAGGTAGTTTGACACCTCACTCTGTATTGCTATGCCTGTAGTAACATTTGGGGCGAGCTGTATGCTATGTGTTCCTCATTAAATGCAGCAATTGCACATATCCTCTGCCCCCACATATTGTCAACACACAAGACAATTGCTCTTTGAAACTCTGTATCAAGTGTGCATTCTAGGTGTAAACTTTGTTCATTTTCATTTTTCCTCAAATGTATTTGAAATTTAAACAATATGTTATTTGTAGATTTACTATGGAAAATAAAAGGATTAGAAAAGAGAGAATAACAAAAGCGAATGTAAGATTTATTGTTTAAAAAAATAATAAAATGTGGAATTAAATATAATACTCTAGATATTATAATTTACCAAAAAAGGTATACATACTATATTTGTGTTGTTCTTTTAACTATATACAACATAAATGCATATGCATTTTATGCACAGATTGTTGTTCCGACGATTGTATATTTTCTTGCAACGGAGTTCACTGTTTTAAAAAGGGCATGATATATAAATCTAATGGAGGGTATGCATGTATAAGCCTATTGTAGTTTTTAAGGCAGTATATACTGTATTATGTACACATATTTATAGCTAAAATTATCTTACCACTCCCCTCTTGTAATAATGAATCTATACTCTAAAAGAATAGTTCTATAACCCTGCTGATGTGTTTCTCAAATGTGATTAACGATGAGAAAACTATTCCCTATTGCCGACTGGAGTCTATTTTGAGATCTTATGCTCCCAAATGTTGTCATTTAACCATCATGTGCGTCAATGCTCATCATACACTTGAAATTCAAAGCTAAAGTTACTATGCTTCAATTAAAGTTAAAAAGTTAAAAAGATTTTTCATTCAGGAAAACATCTACCATGGTTGATTCAATGTGAATTAATAGTTGATTCAAATTTTAGCAACCTTCACATAAATCTAGAGTTTTGATAGAAAATTAATAAAACTTGACAAAAACTAGAACTAATGAGCAACTCTAGAGTCTTCTATTGAGTCCTACTCAAATCTATGACACATGAACAATAAATATAAATTTAATTAACCTTATTCCAATAGCCTCCTAAATAGATTCCTCATTTTGGTTCCACTCAAGGATTGACCAACCTATACATTCAGTTTTTTTTTCTTCACCATAACAAGAGCCTTCTTATCATATTTAGTATTAACACATATGATATCTGTGCTCCCTTTTCTATGAAATGTTTGCTAAAACATTTACTCAATATTGTGTTTGCAGGTAATTTGATGGATCCTATTGATGATATTGAAGTTCAAGTAGTCATATTTAGGAAGCTGAAGGTCATGTGCATGCTTGCTATTTTGCTTGCCACCCTTGTTGTATACATAATAGCATCTTTGGAAGAAGATATAAGACATAGGCATAAGCAAAGAAAAGAAACATGTCCTTTTTATAAGCATATTATCCATTCCAATAACACAAATTGCCATGACCAAATACACATGAGTAGAGTTTCCTTCTTTCACTTGGCCAAAATTTTAAGGCAAAAAGGGAGCATTCTAGATACAGTCAACATAGCATTAGAAGAACAACATGTGATGTTCTTGTATACCCTTGGCCATAATCTAAGGAATTGTAAGATTGGCCATAACTTTGGTCACTCAGGAGAGATAGTGAGTTGACACTTCCACAAGGTCTTGAAGGCTATCTTAGTGCTTCATGAAGATGATCTTTTACCCCAAGCTCCAATGAATCCTCTAGAAATTGCTGGGAAGGATATTTTGATCCTTTCTTCAAGGTATTTATCATAGTGGCATGTATTTATTTTCTAGAGACTTAATTATATTAATATGTGTTTGATATTTATATTTCTTTTTATTGGATTGTATTGGTACAATTGATGGAACCCATATGCCAGTTATTGTCGATGTAGACAAGCAAGCAAAATATCGCAATAGAAAAGGCAACTTGTCACATAATATTTTGGGTGTCTGTTCGTTTTACTATAAGTTTCAATATGTTCTTGCTGGTTGGGAAGGGTTTGCTGTAGATAGTCAGGTGCTTGCCTCAACTCTCTCTAGAGCATATCCACTTTTGGTTCCCTGTGGTATATTAATTCATATTTTATGTGATTATATTAAATCTAAACTTGTATGTTATATTTTGACTAACTCTTTTTTTGATTTGCATAGGAAAATTTTATTTAGTTGATGTCAGATACCCAAATGTCCCAAGGTTTCTCACTCCTTATAATTGTACACGTTACCACCTAAAAGGGTTTTGTAGAGAAAATTCAATCAACTATCCCCAAAAATTATTTAA